>CATQJL010000112.1:39043229-39114639 GCA_958299035.1 Cylicocyclus nassatus
AAGCAGTGGTATCAACGCAGAGTACTACATGGAAGAAGAGCATGAAAATTCTCTTGCAACTAATTTGACTCTATCCCCAATCACTTGCTCACAATATACACCCAAAACACATACATTAGCCCAAAAGTCTTCAACCCGGGAAAATTTTGCACCATAACAAAAACCATACTACATCATTTCTATCCAATAATAATATCGAAGGTCATGTAATTTTATTCAATGCACGTTCTATCTGTAACAAACTACCAGATCTACATAGACTTCTTTATTTTGGACCATCCATTGTGCTCATTACTGAATCCTGGTGTAAACCACAACTGATACATGATGCAAACATATGCCATAAATTCCAGTATGAAATTTATAGATGTGATAGAGAAGGCAGTACTCATGGAGGAGGCGTTCTTGCTCTTGTGCGTAAAGACATTGAGCATCACCTAATCTCTACTCAGAATTTTTCTCCTCACTGTCAAAACCTCTGTCTTTGCCTCACAAATACTATGACATGCACAAATTTGATATTAACGTATAGAAGTCCTTCATGCAATAATGCCTCGTTTGAAGAAGCATTACTATTCTTTAGTGAAATCCTTGACAGAAACCAAGATTGTATCATCTTAGGAGACTTTAATTTCCCATACTGTGACTGGTCCAATGTCATATCAACATTTCAAAAACATGACTCTTCTTCTATGGGACTACGGCAGCTAGTGGAGACTTATAACTTACGCCAGCTTGTGAATGTTCCCACTCACGATGTACATATGCTAGATCTCATTTTCACAAACAATGACAAAATGATTAAGAAACTGAAATTTCATCCACCGTTTTCTACATCAGACCATTCTTCCATCTCATTTCAGCTAAGCAAACATCATTTAAGTGGTGCATAGCCAAAATATTTGCCTGACTCGATGGCATAAGTAACATTGCGACAGGAGTACGGACGGGAGTTGAGGCCCGCACTGCTTGAATTCGTTTGCAGCGTCGCTTCGCGAAAAATGTGACTCCTGGCCCGTACCCTACAACCATCCTTTTTCGGCTAGGTATAGCGAAATACAATTTTTTCAACCCGGAGTAGACGAAACATTTCAAGTGGAGCAGCGTTTCCGCACTGCGACTGGCTCAGCGAGAAGATTAGAATGAAGAGACGCAGACTGTAAAGCGGCGCGAATCGTTGCGAAGCGGACTCCCGCCAGTCCAATTTCCGCCTAAACTGAGTTGAGACTTACAGTAGGTGGTCCACGCAAGATTCGCACTCAAGCGCCAATCTTGTCCGGAGAACCTTATCTTCGGCTTATTTTCTCTTAACTATTCTATTGAGATAAAATAACTACTTATTTCACCGGGTGGAGGAATGAACACCTCAATTAGACACTGCCTCCACGTGCTGCTGGCCCTTTCGTCCTTGCGCATCGTGTGAGAGCCATCGGCGGAGGCGGTGCCAGGGCCCGGCACAGATCGTCTGAAAGCAGGCTAGACTTCGTTTTTGAAGCAAACAGCAAAGGGATATCGTTTTTGACAAGTCGGAACCGAGCACCAAGAAAAAGCGCCATTTAGTCGAGCACAAGCTTTTCGGACAGGTTATCACACGATTGGCGCACAAGGCTCCCGCCAGAGTGCTGAAGCCATGCCATCGCTACGCCAGCGCCGAGCCAGCGTTTCGATCGACACGTGCATTTCGTTGGGGCGGGACCCTGGCTGAGAACTAGGTCAGCTAGCCCCGCTCCAACGAAATACACGTGTATCGATCGAAACGCTGGTTCGGCGCTGGCTTAGCGCTGGCATGGCTTCGGCACTCTGGCGGGAGCCATAGAAGCATATGACACCAAAATTGAATTGCGAAAGGATTATGTAAAAAGATTTGAAAATTTATGTGAAGTAATACCTTTTCCAAAATTAGATCGAGATCGTTTCCAGGCGGCCACCAGACGATCTGAGATCGTCTGGAGCATATATTTTCGTCACTTCATATAAATTTCGGATCTTTTTAACATGGACGGATTTCCTGGTTAACTATCCATGAGCATGAAGACATTTTCATATCATTGCCTATCCTTTGTTTTTGCCTTCATTTCTTCTCGCTCTGTTAAATATCGCGCTCTAGTGTCAAAGTCTTGTGCATGCGTAGTATTTAGCTCCAATTTGGATTTTCACTCGTTTCTTACGTATTTTCTTTCAGACTAGTAAATCTTCCTTGTTTTCATCTTCCCCTAAGCAGGTAGGTCAAAGGAGACTTCGTAAAACTTCCGAAAGTCAGGGGAGACTTCGTTTTCAGAAACGCTAGGAACCTACTCGTGCCGGGCCCTGGGCGGTGTCCAACTGAGATGTTCATTCCTCTACTCTTTTTCACCGCTACTTTCATCGCTAATTAGTATTAGAAAACGCTTCTCTAAAAAGTCTTCCTCGTGCTGCATAGTAATGGCTTTGAAACTCACCGAGCGATGGCGATTATTACGAATGAAATGTAAACCACCACTCATTTCAGAAGCTTTTCCGTATAAGATCGGTCGCTTCGAGAGAAGAAAGTTTTCCTCAAAAGATTATCGTCGAGTCGCTGACCGCACGACTGCTCAGACCCTGCAACCACTCAGACATTTGCGGTTAAGTCCCGCCGGTGAAAGAGTTGTGTCCCGAAGGAGTGACTGCAGGACGCAAGTAAAATGGTTCGCGAGAAAACCGGGACTTCTGTATTTCGTTCGGGATAATCCTGCGCGACACGCGCTTTTGTCCCGAAATGCTTTCTACAGAGAAAACCGGGAGCTCCTGCGGGAGTCCTGATAATGTCGCGACCCAATCATCGGCGGGACCACGGCACGGCAGGAGCTGGCACCAGGGAAATTTCGAAACGAAGTCCCGTTTGATCTTAAAAATTTCTTGCGAAGTCCCCTTTGACCTATTCTGAAGACTCGTCATTAATTTCAGATTATGTGAAAGTATGTGGTAGGCTTTTCATGCATGCTGATTTCGTGAAACAACTTTTCACAGCTTTCTCATTTTTTTAAGTGGTTGAATCACATCTTGAGAAGCAGAAAAAGCCGATTTTTCGACTGCGGAGCAGACCGAGTAATTTTCAAATGGCTATAAAACGCGAAAAGAAAACATTATGAAACTGTTTCTAATTTGTATGTCAACTCTTACGGTGTAGATACATTTCATGTAAAAAAGTATGAAAACTTATGTGAGCAAAGTGTCGGTGCCAGCTCAACTGGCATTTAGTTGGCACGATGCCAGCTAATTCAGAAAAAAGTTCAGCACGGCTTTCATTCACATAAGTTTTCATAAATTTTTGGGCCATAGTTCGGGTCTCTCAACGCGCATGCACACACCAGATTTGGCGTCATACTATTGCGTTTTGGCTGAAAACAACGCCTTTCTTTGTTTGATGGACAGCATGCCGGTGGCATGCCGGCGGCATTCTTGCGGCTTCTCCGCCCGGATCCGGGAAAAACGATATCCCCTTTGCTTTCCGCCCTAGAAACGATATCCAGCTTGACCCGGTGCCAGCTGTGCCGAGCTCTGGGCGGGACTCCCGCTCTACGCTGTGTCTCCTGCGGGAGACGCGATATAGGAGCGATTCGATCAGCTTCTGACTGGGTTTTTTTCTCGAAATGGTTCTCCTTCAAAAGTACTCAAAAATTCTTACTACACACATCTTACAAAGGTGCTGTGTTCGATGCAGAGTCTAGAACTATTTATTAGCTTCCGTGATCAAAAAAAAACACATTAAAATCACTATAACAAAGTTAACCAGAAACAATGTGGAGTATCGAGATTAATATTTGAGATCAAACCCATGATTCAAATTGAGTTCACTCTTTCATTGTTTTCGTCTTGCTCATGTTCTCCTTCATCGCCTGCTCGTGCGCCAAAGAAGCATGTGTCGTAGTAGGGCAGAAGCGTTTTTTTCTGAAAAAAGTGACAATCTAACACACTGATTTGAGAAGTCATATATGAAAATTAGTGGTGGCCACAGTATCTCCTTATCAGCATCAAAATGATATGCTCGCACATCTGCCCTGAGATTCAAAGTCAACAACGACCGGCTACATAAACTTCCGCAAAAGCGCATGATCCAAAAATTATGGTTGCGCGAATTAGCGAAATACTAGAAAAAACCGGACATACAGGCAGGAGGAATGTCGTCTAATGATAACCTTAATAGCGATCGTACTTATATTACAGAGCACCTTTCAATTATGAGAAACCTAATCAAACTATTATGAAGCTACTTATACATCGGTTTTAGAGGAAAGGAAGCTTTTGGATTTTGGGAAGTTCATAAAGCAATTTCAGATTTCGTCGAAGATCATGCGGCCAGAGACTGGAGATTACGGTAGCACCCACGAATTTATGAGGTGTGAAAACGCAAAGGCTCCAACTCACTAAAGTTCAGCAAAGAGGAGTAGTGCGTTAGAGGGCAGTTTCCGGAAGTGCTATCGATCCGTTCAGTCATGCCGTGTTAGTGATGTCCACCATCAACGCGACCAATAGAAACCGGTCCCGGTTGTCGCTCTCTACGAGAAGAATGGTCAAGTCGTGCTGCAGCAGCTGAAAGAAACCTGAGTGACGCGAATTTCATGGCACACTTTCGCAGATTCAAACGCCGTTGTCAAGGTACGAATTAACGCTTCAAGCATGGGCATGAGAACTAACGTCGCAAACCTACGCACTGGGAGATGGAGGCAGTTACAGAGTAGACGGAATGAGAGTCATGTTTGTTTGAAATTCAAAAAGAGATCTTAAAAAATTAATTCGTAAGATCTGCCCAACTCCCAGGCCAAAATTGGCATGGCGGGAGCCCGCACCGCTAAGGTTCTGCGTCACGCTTACGGCCTGCTTTTCTGCTATCTTCAGTCTCTTCACTCTCTCCGACAGCGCGCGTACGCAGCGCAAACTGTAACGCAAAATCAGACCAACGCTTCGGCCTGATCCTGATTGTGACAGACTGTATGTCAAAAGAGGAAGCATCCTTTTTTTCACCTACGATTGAGTACTGGATTCTGCACATGCAGACTTACAAGGGAAGTATTTTCGGAGACCGTCGCCGTTTGTAAGATGCATATCATCTGAAACAGTCTTAGACGCTGATTTCAAATATGTATTCCGTTTCTGCGGAACGCGCTTCTGAAAGGAGTTATGAGACCTGCAACTGGTTTTGGGAGCTTGAGTATACGGACGCTGCCATGTACGTTAGTAATAGAAATAGCGCGCTGGCGTTGGATTCGAGAGGTCAAGGTTTGGTCCCGGTAGAGAACGAACTCTTTGCAGTTTAAGCGTGAGTTTGATCCGCATTTACAATCTTCTGACGCTCACAGTAATGTTTTTGACATATTTGGCCTCAAAAAAGCGAATCTTGCACAGCTCATTTTGATAGAAGAGTGGAGTTTCACCTGACTTCTTTACCTATGAAACAAAACCAAACATGGTGAAGTGTACATCACATCACCATTTGAAGCTCAAAATAATCATATTACTCAATTTACAATTCCACTCTTGGGTGTCCGAAGACGATTTCAAGTGCGTATCAAGCTCACACTCAAACATAACGAAACACAACGCAAAGGGGCCCTCTCTACCAGAATCGAGCCCTTGACTTCTCGACTCCAATGCTATCACGCTAACCACTACAAGCAGTGGTATCAACGCAGAGTACTTCCTTACACTCAAAAAGCGCCCATCAGAATTTTCGGGCTTTCATAAATTCTTATAGCCGAGCATTGAAACGGAATGCAGACTTGAAATCAGCGTTTAAGATTGCTTCAGCTGAGATACATCTCACATCGAATGGCCGCTGCCTCTGATAGTATTTCACTTGTCAGCGGTATCTTTGAGATAATGCGTCAAAAAAAGCTATGTTGAGGGTGTACCTATGCGACAATACGGTCACGAATCGAACAGATTCTGAGAGATGAGGACTTGTAGAGCACAGCCCCCCCCCCCCCCGTCGAGAACGGAAGTTCTTGAAAGTTACTTATATGGGTTCCAGAAAGTGCGAGTGACTTGTTTTATACTTGTAAATTGTTATAATTTCTAAAAGTTTTTTGAAAATTCAAATTAGCTGTGTAAAAAATTTTTCGGGGGCGTGGCTGCGGCCACGCCCCCTTCTTCTAATATTTTGGGTCATGGGCCCGCAAAAAATTTGGGAAATATCTTGAAAAGTTTTTCGGGGTGCATCTTCACTCAAAAAATGTCGCGTCTCCCCCCCCCCCCCCGCGAAATTCTGGGACCGCTAGCTTTTCGGGGTGCACCTTCACTAAGAAAAATTTTGTCGCGTCCCCCTCCCCCCGCGAAATTCTGGGACCGCTACTGCTGTGAACTAATTGCGTATAATTTACAAAATAGAATATGGTAACAAGATGGACCGTAGTGTTTATCAATTGGAAGCACTGTTCGCCGTCTTGTTCATAGATGTGAGCTTCATGCACTAGACATCATAGAATATTTGCGAGAAAAGATATAATACTACATGTTGTACTGGTTATACTTAATGGCCATCCTCTATCACATATAAGCTGATCAGCCAGCATCGGTCCCGCGCTAGTAGGCCTTGCGAGGACGCACCGTCGCATGCGACGTGCCTTAGCGCGTAGCAGAGTTCGCACCATAGGTGAGGGGGAGCCGAGCTCTCCCCAGGTGAAGGGGGGTCTCGGCTGTTCCCGACCTTCCAGGGTGAAGGGGGTATGTGAGTCTGAGGGGGGGGGAGGAAGAGAGAAAAGGTAAAAAGCGTGGTATGAAGAGCTCTAATTTTTCACCTTATTTAGGCACAAATTGAAAAAAAATTTTTAAAAAATATTAAAAGAAATTAAAAAATTTAAAAAATTGACTTTGTGAAGATCTGTGCTCCTGTTTCACTGCATCAACAAAAAACGAAAGCAATAAGGTTTATCTCAAAAGATGTACAAGTTAGGAACAACTTCCATTCCTGCACATCATCATCAACAATATCACTATCGCTAACGTCAGAGACAACAAGTTCGCTGCCTGAAAAATCTTCTTCTTCCTCCAAGATGTCATCGAAGTAGAAATGGAATTGCGTGCAGAAGTGTTCTGAGTCGAAAATGGATTTGAAGCTTTTTTATTCTTCTAAGCGCTTTTGTGTTTTTCCTGGCCCTCTGGTAGCACCAGGAAAGTCAGCAGGTAGGTGACCAGTCTCTTCATACCATCTTTTAGGATGTTTCAAAAAGTCATACGGGACAGCCTATCTGGACCACTTATGCCAATCCTTTGACTAAAGTTTTTAGATAACGATATGTTTAGTAGAAGGTTGACAAACCTCAATTAATTGCTTACAATAAATGCTCCATCGTTGTACGACTTGTGCGCTGTGTTTTGATAACAGAGTAGATAAAAAATTTCTTTCTCCACCTCTGCCGTGCTAGTCGGATTGTGTGTGTGTGTATGTGTGTGTGTGTATGTGTGTGTGTATGTATGTGTGTATGTGTGTGTGTATGTATGTGTGTGTATGTGTGTGTATGTATGTGTGTATGTGTGTGTGTGTATGTGTGTGTATGTGTGTGTATGTGTGTGTGTATGTGTGTGTATGTGTGTGTGTATGTGTGTGTATGTGTGTGTATGTGTGTGTATGTGTGTATGTGTGTATGTGTGTGTATGTGTGTGTATGTGTGTGTGTGTGTATGTGTGTGTATGTATGTGTGTGTATGTGTGTGTATGTGTGTGTATGTGTGTGTGTATGTGTGTGTATGTGTGTGTATGTGTGTGTATGTGTGTGTGTATGCTTTGTACTAACACATTCCTTTTGTTCATATCCATGTTTGTGAATTTAGCAGCCTTGAAATCTGCAACCTGAAGATCAGCAATGGACATCTTTCTGGGCACTTCCTCCTTGAAACTAGGCAAAAACTAGGCAACTGCTTGGACTCCTTATGTAGGAAATCAGAGAGTTTCGCTCAATTGTCAACTCTGTATCAATCTCGACAACATTTTCGTCGGCGTAAGATTCTCCTTCTGCCTCGCTGTTGAATTGGAACACATGCGAGTCATCTGCGAGTCTTAAAGTTTTTGATTCATTGAAACCAACCAATTTCTACAAATTAGGTAAGGTGAGTCTAGAGCGTTTTCACAAAAGTGACCTTCTCAGCACTAGGTTTACAGAGTATAGATTCCAAAAATGGGCGTTTTTTTGTGTGAAGGTGTGGAAATTCACCTATCTCCCATAGTTTTTTGAGTGTGTGCTAATAATGATGGCATAACTGTCAATCAAAAGCGCATTTTTTACCAAAAAACATAAACATACTAGTTGACTTACCCGGCTCCGCCCGGGCCTGTCATTATTATTTTCGTAATCAGCATGCTCGATTACCCCCCTGTGCCAACTCCCAGCCCCGTAGCTCAAATTTTGCAAAAAATCGATAAAATCGATATCGATCAATGACGAAAAGTAGCCTATGACACCCGCCGGGGCCCGATGTGTATGTGTGCCAAGTTTGGTCCGGATCGGTTCAGAAATAGAATTTTCTATTCGGAACATACGTACAGACAGACAGACAAACAGACATTGAGCTTTATATATAAGATAACAACGATAAGCAGCTCACGTCCCCGTTAGTGCTGATAATGATGTCAGTCCACAGCACATTTTTTACTATTGACATGCTCCACCTCGCTCTTATTAGGTCGTCCCGAAAGTTTTTGCGCACGATTTTCAAAAATTCATAACTTCTGATTTTTCCAACCGATTACTGCTTTCACATTTATGTGAAAGGTTAAGTCATGCTCTTTATAATGACATCTCAGTGCTTAGTAATGGTCATCTGTTGCATAGATAGGAGCGATAGAAGAAAAATGTTCAAAATTTGAATTTTCTGTGTAGGGTCATGAAAAATCGGAGACTTGCAACAAAAATCGGAGCAGTCAGTATTGAGGTTCTTTCACCAGCTCTCTCTCTAACAGTGTAAACTTTGCGCCGATTGAGGGTTTCTATGGAAATTTATGATTTCCCTGAAAAATGCCAAAATAAACCAAATTCGCCCTTTTGTATTGCTTGCTCGAAAATCATAACTTTTCATAGAGACCTTCAATCCGCGCAAACTTTGCACTGTTAGAAAGAGCTGGTGAAAGAACCTACAATACTGACTGCTTCGATTTTTGTTGCAAGTCTCCGATTTTTTTAACCCTACACAGAAAATTCAAATTTTGACCAATTTTCTTCTATCGCTCCTATCTATGCAACAGATGACCTTAGTGAGCAGATATTATCATAAAAACATGACTTACTATTTTATACGAAAAAAGAAGCAGTCAAATCGGTTGCAAAAATCAGAATGAATTTTTGAAAATCGTACGCAGGAACTTTCGGGGCGACCTATTCAACGTGTTGGCTTTGATGGGTCACTGGAACAAGCGCTTTTTAAGCCGGTAAGCAAAGAAGCCCTAACATGCTGTATACCATTCGAAAGCTGAGGTCATGGAGAATCGCAGTGGACCGTCGACTTTTTTCTAGGTCTTCTGTGCCGCGAGATATGAGGAATTTTATGTGCTTCAAAAATTAACTGATTTTGTATCCTCACTTTCTGCTCTCAAAATGAAAGCTACGAGAAAGTCGAAGGTCCACGTTTGTTAATGAAGACTTGCTCTTTAACACAGATAAATAATCAGCAGTGAATATGTCTTCTTTTGGCAGAAATCTGCTGTTGAAAATGACCATGTTTTCAGATAAAATGCGGTGTATCTCTCGGTAGAGAGGGATAGAAAGAAGTCAACGGTCTAGGTCGAATCCCCTTTTCCTGAGCTTTCGAATGGTATACAAGTTGCTGGGCGAAAAAACCAACCAGTTTTCAAAAATGGGGTGGAGATATTTACTATTAGCTTGCTCCACCCAGCTCCACCAATGTATTGGCTTTTATCGGTTACCGGAGCAATTTTTAGAGGCGGGAAGCAAAGAAGCCCTAACATGCTGTATACCATTCGAAAGCTGAGATTATGGAGAATCGACCTAGACTGTCGACTTTTTTCTAGGCCTTCTGTGCCGCGAGATATGAGGGATTTTATTTACTCCAAAAACCAACTGCTTTTTTGTCCTCACTTTCTGCTCTCCAAATGAATGCTACGAGGATGAATAAATAATCTAAATAAACATAAACACCGTTTCTTTTGTAAATTTATGAGTGTACTTGTTGTTTGAGGTACTTAGCCTGCAAAACCTTTTGATAACGATTTTTGTCATATTTCTCAGAGTACAATACCAATCACAGCCCAGGTGAAGGGGGTCATCGGGAGTTTAGCCTCAAAGTGAAGGGGGGTAAGATCCATCACTCCCCCTATCGCAACTATGGATCAACCTGATGCCGGCCCTACAGTGAAGGGGGTCAGAGAAATTTCTCCACCTATCGCATCTATGCTTACAAGCACATTCGTAGTAGCCGAGCAAATCTGTTAAGTAAAATAAACACACCTTTTCAGAAAATCCCAACAGAAATGTCAAAGTAGCAAGAATAGATGGAACTACTGTATTTTCGCAGTCTAATCTGTACCCTTATTCCATTCATACTGCTAAGCTTTTACTATGTGATTTTATCTATAGTTTTGAGCTACTTTCGAAAATCACCGTCAAAACTCCAAATTCAGGTTTACATGAAACTCGCAAGCAAAACCTTTTGTGTTGGTCATAGAGATCATAGCAGGTAAAGCTATTTGAACATTTACTAAATTCAAAGAGGTAGCCCGGGCGTAGCCGGGTATACCAGCTAGTATATCAAAAAAGTCAAAGTCTGTGCAACTCTGGACCGTATGTTTTTTATAGACTCTCTTGCGCTTGGACCAGTTGAGCTTTGCACATATATGTTTTCGACGCTGTAGATGGTTTTGGGCTATTCTTTTAGGCGATTTGCTGATTTTTCTATCAATTCGTTGATTTTTGGCACCTAGCAATGAAAACGAAGCCTTATCAAGCGCTATCATACCGCTTGCACATTTTGATGTAAACAACAGCAGAGAAGCTCATTCTAAGTTCTAAAAAGAAGAACGCGGCAGAGCTAACTGGTCACCAAGATTTCAAGTAAGTCCTTGATGACCACCTCGCATATGTGGAGTTGCATCCAGCTCCATGAGAGTGCGTAGCCACGTTTAGTTCACGAAGACGAGATATTCTTCTCATATCCGTGCTGCGAAGTCCGACTAGATGTTGCTTGCGCTGGGTCATCTTCAGAAGACTGCGCTCGAGCGCTCTGTGGGTGGTCCGTAAAGCTTTCGACGTGGCTACAGTGTCGGCCCAAGTCTCAGCTGCGTAACAGAGCGCCGGGAGAACGGTTGAGTCGAACAGGTGGGCACGAAGCTCCGGGTCCGTCAGTTGGTCGGTGGCTTCCTTCAGAGGCCCGAAGGCGGCCCAGGCTGCTCTTCTTCTCCTGTTAAGTTCTTCCCTCAAGTCGTTCTCCATGTTCATCGAACATCCGAGATACACGTAAAGACGTCTCCATAATAGGGGTGCCTTGCAATTCCATTTCTGCATCTTCGCAAAGGGCGTTCCTCATGAACTGAGTCTTCTTCCGATTTATTCGCGTCGCTCAGTTCCTTCGGCATCGTCTCTGCTTCGGTGATACTGCTCGAGAAGAGAACGATGTCGTCCGCAAAACGAAGGTTGGACAGGAATCTCCCATCAACTTGTATGCCTCTCTCGTCCCAGTCCAATGACTTCATCACCCACTGCAAGGCCACGGTGAGCAGCTTCGGCGGGATTGTGTCGCCTTGTCGGACCCCCTTCCCGATTGGTATGGTCAGGGGGCGATGGAACAGCTGCATCGTTGTTGTACAGTCGTTGTAGCAGTTGGCTATTGTCCTCACGTAGGCTGGGTCCACTCCTTAATCGACTAGCGCTGTCAGGATGGCGTTGGTTTCGACGCTGTCGAAGGTTTTCTCGTAGTCGACGAAGGTTAGGACGAGAGGCAGTCGCTACTCCCGGCAGACTTCTATGACCCTCGAAACGGTCTGGATGTGGTCCATGCAGCTGAATCCTTTGCAAAATCCACCTTGTTCTTGGGGTTGGGCTTCATCCAGTGTCCTTGATATGCGAGCGAGGATAATCTTCGTGAAAAGCTTGTACAGCACACTCAGCAGGCATATTGGACGATAGTTCCGAAGATCCTCCCATTCACCCTTCTTGAAAAGAAGGACGGTTCTTCGTTCTCCACTGGTCGGGAATTTTCTCCTTCTGAAGGTAAGATGTCAAATGCGACGCTAGGTCTCGTGTAGAGGTGTCCTCTGGCTCGCAGAAGTTCGACGGAAAGATGATCTGGTCCTGGAGCCGTGGACGTCTTCATGGTCTGTATCGCGACACGCACTTCAGCAGGTAGAATTCCTGGTGGTACTTCTCCAGTGGGAACAACGGGCATCTGCGCGGGTGTTGATGAGCGGAAGAGGTTGGTGTAAAAGTTCTTCGCGATAGATTCCATCTTGTATCGGGAAGAAGTCGAAGTCCCGCCTTCGTTCAGTAGTGCAGCCAGCGGCACGTGATAATCGCAGAGGCACTTCGGCACTTCTTAAGACTTCGTCTTCTTTCGGCTGCTTCCAGTATCTTGGCTTGCCTGTACTTCCTGAGATCCTCTTGCAAAGCTGTTCTGCAACTGGCGCTGGCTATCAGTCGCTCGAGATGGGTTGCATTCGGATCCTGCCTCACAAATCTTCTTCTTTCGAGCAATTCCTTGGTGGTCTTCGAAATGCGTTCCAAGTTCTTCTCAGAAGTCACTCAGGCGCATTCTCCGCAGGATCGCAATACTTACAGAAGCCGGTCGTAGTCGTACGTTGGGCCCTCCTCGATGGGCCAGTCACAACTTGATATGAGCTCTTCCAGCCGCTCTTACCGTCATAAACGACTTCCTTCCTTCTCGCGGCACTATGACAGACTTTCTTTTCCAGCCTTCGGCTGAGTCGTATCTTCGCTCAAAAGAGGCGGTGATCGGAGCCACCACAAAAGAATGGAACTACAGAGACATCGAGTAAGCTCCACCTTCGGTTGGTGAGAATGTGGTCGATCTCAGCATGAGTCGTTCCGTTGGGCGATTCCCAAGTCCACCGGCGATGTTCTTTCTTCATGAAGATGGAGTTTCCATGGAAAAGTCATGCGGCGGAGAGAAGCCCAACGAGACGGTTGCCGTTTTCGTTCAGGAGCCCATATCCAAACTTCCCGATCCTATATTCCTTTTCTAGAGTCATCCCGATTCTCGCATTGAAGTCGCCCACAACATACTTGTAGAAGGACTTTTCGTTGCGGACCACCTCCTCCACGTCTTCGTAGAAAGCATCTAGTTCTGAGTCGTCAGCTGCTGATGTTGGCGAGTAGCAGTTGATGATGCTGATGGTCTTCTGACGTGGAGGGCGTAGTCGTAGGATACCTAGTCGAGGTGATAGGATCTCGTGCGAATCGATAAGATGGACGATAGATGGGTGGACGACAAAGCCGACGCCTCCCACGTTTCGTGATGGAACTTTTTCACCACGAATGATGAGGGTCTCATCACTCATCTGTGGCACGTCCTTCTCCTGGACATCGTTTCCTGTAGAGCGATGATGTAGTTGTTGATGCGCTCTGCAGCGTCGAGAAGAGCATGGAGGTCGGCGTTTGTGAAGACTGTCCTGGCGTTGTAGGTGCAGAGCATGAGGCAGTCAGACGTGTCGTTTTTGTCCAATCCGAAAGGCGCCTTGAGTACCCTGACATCGTTCTTGCTACCACCCAGCGCCGTAGGCGGGATACGATGTGCAGGGTTTCTTTCTAATTTTCTAAGTAGAGGAGTAATATGAATTTTCACCTACAAGAGGTGGCTTACTAGGCCTACTCTTGATTTCCGCGGGGCGATCGCTGACCTGGGCTTGGAGCGGGGAGGGACCGCCTAGCGACCAGAAGATAGGGATTCTATAATTGATTAAAATCTTGGATTCAACATAGAACAGCCGGGGCCGGGTGCAGCGGCCAGCGACATTATCTACAATACTCTTGTAGGAGAAGTGCTACGCATAAGAAACTGTAGCAATTATGAGGATTTTGCCAATAGAATATTGGAACTTTGTGAAGCATGTGTGCAGAATGATTGGGAACCACGCGAGGTAATTAGAACTTTATGTCCACATTACGCCAAAGACCTTATATCATGAGGAAGTATATATTTGACAGAACATTACACATTCCTTTACGCCATAAAGTACATAGTAGAATGCTTGATCTACTGGGCGGGGGCGGGTAGTACACAGTCGTGAATAACCAGAGGACTTTACGGGTCAGCACTCATTTATGCAATTTGTCTTACACCGCGCCCTTTTTTTCCATCCTTTCATCCTCACATTCTTTTACTGCTTAATCATAACTTATAATAACGGGCTAAGGTTGTTTACGTGTTTTTGCGCGTGTATGTGTATGTCTGTGTGTCTGTCTGTAACGAAATTCGTAGAGCGAGTTCCAACCAACGTCCTGAGCCCAAATTTTGCACATCGCATGCGACCAACATAAGAGCCTACCGTGCAAAAGCACGAGTGGTTTTGTTGGTTGGTTCTTTCAGAAACTGCGCGTCAAACGGAACTTGGGTTTTGGCCAGCAAAATTGGATCCGTATCACCACTTTTTGCAAAGTCGGTGATGTGTTTGGCATGCTGATGTGCAAGCCATGGACTTTAGTCCAAAAAAGTGGACAAAAGTTTACTACTTTACGAGAACGACGCCAAAAAGAAATGGTTGCGTAAATGATTAATTTGCCATGGTTTTACCTGAGCATTCGAGAAAAATTTTACACAGAAATGTAGCTCACGTTGCCTACTGTCCTTATGGCAGCTGCCAAGCCAGAAAGAGTCCAAAAACCTATTCAAATTTGTATTTGTTCTTCTGCGAAAAGTTTCATCCACGCGAAATCATCGGTCTCACATGAAAAAGCATTTTAAATGGGTAGTTGTTTACATTTTACTAGCGATAATCGGCACTGCGCGATGAGTTTCATTGCCACCTTTAGTCAAGAATGAGTAAGGCATATGAAGTAAGACCAGTGCGAGCCTCTGCAAAGTGGAGGTGACGCACTGGTTATTTCATAAGACTCTTCATTCTTCTTATTATTTCACCATTGCGCCACCTCTGCTTCGCAGAGGCTCGCATTGGCTCTAATATCTATGTGCCTTACTTATTCTCGTAAAATCGTGGCACTGGAACTCACCGCGCTGTGCCGACTACCATAAATAAAATGTAAACAACTTCTCATTTACAAAGCTTTTTCACGTGAGATCGGTGATTTCGTGTGGATGGAACTTTTCGCAGAAAGACAAACGCATTTGAATAGATTTCTGAATTTCTCATGGCTTGGTAGTTCGCCATGAAAGCATTAGTGACCGTGCTCCACATCTCCGTACGAAAATTTTCTTGAATGCTTTAGTAGAACCTTAGCAAATTGACCATTTACGCAGCCAATTCTTTTTGGCGCCGTTTTCGTTATGTAGTAAACTTTTTTATTTATTTATTTACGTGAACAGTCGATTCCAAAAAAGATCACACAACATAAGTACAGTTTGGACTCAAACAATCGACATAAAAAATCTTGCTGCCTTTTGAAAAGTAATGTGCATCCCACTGTTTAAATGCCAGCGAGCTTGCGGGCAAAAACTAGCTGACTTAGCCCTCAAAAAAGAATCTCTTTTCAAATAAGCGGCAGGATCAGGACAATAAGGAAAATGATTCGCCATAAACAAAATTTTTTGTGCAAAAAAAGACATAAACTATCAATAAAAAATACACAGAGGAGAAGAATACATAGAAGATAAAAAAAAAGGTACAGAGGTGCTGAATGGTGATTTTGGCGTTTTGAAATAGCTGGTCGAAGATCAGTAATAGTGATCCAATAAAGCGTTTTTTACACAGTTCTGTAAAAAAATGTTGTTAGAAGAATCCTTTAGATTTCAAGGTTTTTTGAACTTCTCTGTTAAACACAAATGTCGATGAAGCTTTAATCGCCGTTACTGGAAGCTTGTTCCATGTGTTGATTATGCGTATCGGAAAAGAGTCATGAAATTGCTGTGTTTGCACCTTTCCTATGATAAACCTGAAGTCATGTCCTCTAGTTATAGCATTAAAGTTGGATAATACGAAAAAATCGTGCATCGTGAGATAGATTCTTTTAGTCATAATCTTGTAGACGAGATTTTGATCATAAATTTTCTTCTGAGTCTCAAAGAGGTAGTGGTAAGTATAGAAAGTCTTGATTTGTATGACACATGGAAATGCCCAGTTCTTGCAAATATTCGTGCAGTGAATGACTTCTGCACTCTTTCTAAGGCGTCAATTGCATTTCTCTTAGTTGGAGACCACAAAGGTGTACAGTATTCTAGCATAGGACGGACGTAAATGACAAAAAACTTGAAGAGAGTTTGGATTTTCGTCGTTCTAAAGGCACGTAATATGTAGTTACATCGAGCATGGGCATTTCTTGTAATTTCATTTATATAGTCGTCAAAATTGAGGTTGTCAGAATAGGTAATGCCAAGGTCTTTTATGGAGTTTGTCACTCGAATCTTTTGACCTCCTATGTAATAAGTGCACGGTCGTGGATGTTTAGCTGCAATAAGCATGATATGTGTTTTCTTGACTGAAATGTCAAGGTCCCACTTCTCAGACCATTCTACCACCGCATCTAAAGCTTTTTGCATCAGCCGAGGGGAATTGCAGCAGTATAGGTTGGTATCATCTGCATAAATAGAACAGGTGACACCATCAGGAAGAGATAATGGTAGATCATTTATGTACAGCAAAAACATGAGAGGCCCTAAGCAGGTCCCCTGAGGAACTCCGCTGCTTGTTTGATACGTAGAAGACAAGGATTCATTGACTATGACTTGTTGAGTACGATTTGATAGAAAAGATTGGAGAAATTTCAGAAGACAACCTTTCACTCCATATGCATTGAGTTTGTTGAAAAGTAGTTCTAAATTTACTGAATCAAAAGCTTTCTTGTAATCTAGATAGCAAAATTCTTGATACTACGGCTACGTGCAATGGCATCTTCCTCAGAAAGCCTGCATTGGGCCAACTCGCGTTTGAGCTTTCTAGAAAATCTTTGATACTTTTTAATTCCAGTTCTATGTCTGGTTTGATACAATCTGGAAACTTTGGCTTCTAACATTCGGATCTTTTTAGGATATGCAAATGTGTGTTTTTGGTCAATCTTAATTTTGGGTACAAACTTATTTATCAATGCTTGGCAATGAGTAACAAATGATTGATAACACTGGTCTGCTGAGGTTGTGTTCAGTATAGCATTACGCCAGTTTACTCTCAGCAAATCAGCGTTTATTTCATTGTAATCTGCATGGAGAAAGTCAGGCAAATATTTTGGCTATGCACCACTTAAATGATGTTTGCTTAGCTGAAATGAGATGGAAGAATGGTCTGATGTAGAAAACGGTGGATGAAATTTCAGTTTCTTAATCATTTTGTCATTGTTTGTGAAAATGAGATCTAGCATATGTACATCGTGAGTGGGAACATTCACAAGCTGGCGTAAGTTATAAGTCTCCACTAGCTGCCGTAGTCCCATAGAAGAAGAGTCATGTTTTTGAAATGTTGATATGACATTGGACCAGTCACAGTATGGGAAATTAAAGTCTCCTAAGATGATACAATCTTGGTTTCTGTCAAGGATTTCACTAAAGAATAGTAATGCTTCTTCAAACGAGGCATTATTGCATGAAGGACTTCTATACGTTAATATCAAATTTGTGCATGTCATAGTATTTGTGAGGCAAAGACAGAGGTTTTGACAGTGAGGAGAAAAATTCTGAGTAGAGATTAGGTGATGCTCAATGTCTTTACGCACAAGAGCAAGAACGCCTCCTCCATGAGTACTGCCTTCTCTATCACATCTATAAATTTCATACTGGAATTTATGGCATATGTTTGCATCATGTATCAGTTGTGGTTTACACCAGGATTCAGTAATGAGCACAATGGATGGTCCAAAATAAAGAAGTCTATGTAGATCTGGTAGTTTGTTACAGATAGAACGTGCATTGAATAAAATTACATGACCTTCGATATTATTATTGGATAGAAATGATGTAGTATGGTTTTTGTTATGGTGCAAAATTTTCCCGGGTTGAAGACTTTTGGGCTAATGTATGTGTTTTGGGTGTATATTGTGAGCAAGTGATTGGGGATAGAGTCAAATTAGTTGCAAGAGAATTTTCATGCTCTTCTTCCATGTCAACAGTGCTTTTCATGCAATGTGCGTTGCTCGCAATGTTGCTGCGGAAGCTAGTCGAGGTTAAGAATCGCCTGGGAAGTTCGCGCGGCGATTTGAGTTTCACGATCTCGAAATCGCGAACAACGTAAGCTAGTCTCCCCTCTCGCGCATTCAAATCACCAGCTTGTTTACGGAGGGCTCGATCTAGTTGCAGCTCCTCGAAAGTGTAGTCGCGTCTGGCATATGAATGAACAAATTTTTGCGTAAGACTTTGGCGCCCACTTTTCATGTGGCGCAAAAGCTTGTCCCTAAGTTCTTTTGAACGAAGGCCGATCTTAATAATGCGGCCACGCGCATGAGAATTTTTTACGTTAGGTGGGAAACGCTGTATTGTTACATGCCCTTGTTCAAATTCTTCTGCTAGATCTTGCTCGCCGGACGTGTAGATATACTCTTTTACAATTTCAAGATCAAAACGGCGAGTTAGTTTCGTCATTTTGCTCGTCTATTCCCACAAGTGCGATGCGTTTAGACTTGTCCTCTAATTTGCTTTCGTCAGCGCGAATCTTTACGAGAGTTGAATAAAGAAGTTTCTGTTGGTTTAACTTCTCAGAACTGAGCTGGCATACTTTGTCTTCCAGACTCTGTATGCGATCAAGCATCGAATCCTGAGAAGTTTTAATGTGCTTGATCTCAGTAAAGATGCGTTCAAACAACTCACTTAACATCGTCTCCATGCTGCTGGAATACTTGTCGAATCTCTCAATGAGTTGAACTGACCATTGTGGCATACCAGCTTCATCTTCGGCATTCCTGCGCTGTCGAACCATTTGTATATCAGAGCTCAGAGAGAAGCAACCGTACGATGCCGAGACACGTTGGCGAATGATGCCGAGACACGTTGGCGAATTTGTGTGGTGAATTTACACAAATTAAATAATACATCAATCAAATCAAACGAATTTACACACCACACACACACACCACACACACACACCACACACACACACCACACACACACACCACACACACACACACACCGCACACACACACCGCACACACACACACCACACACACACCACACACACACCACACACACACACCACACACACACCACACACACACCACACACACACCACACACATATACACACATATACACACAAACATACACACACATACATACACACATACATACATACACACACATACACACATACATACACACATACATACACACACATACACACACACATACACACACATACACACACATACACACACATACACACACACATACACACACATACACACACATACACACACATACATACACACACATACACACACACACACATACACACACATACACACACATACACACATACACACATACACACACATACACACACATACACACACATACACACACACATACACACACATACACACACACATACACACACATACACACACATACACACACACACATACACACATACATACACACACATACACACACATACATACACACACACATACACACATACATACACACACACATACACACACACACATACACACACACATACACACACACACACACACACACACACACACACACACACACACACGTAAACACCCTTAGCCCGTTATTATAAGTAATGATATCACTTTTGGAAGCCTTTCTGTGAACTAATGATGAGGGTCGGCAGGTTGGCCACACTTCTGGTCTAGTTCAAGCCCCGCAAGCAGAGTGTGAAAATTCAATCTTTTGTACATGATTGAGAAGACTGAATGCGCTGAAGATGAAGTTGGAAAAACTGAGGAAGTTTGATGATATCATCTACATTTTATTTTTTGCTGTATTTGTATCGCACCCTTAAGTCGCAGTTGTAGAGCTCCTGAATCCTATATGTTGCTTTCTGTGCATTTTTTTCTGTCCAACTCGGTTCCATCGTGAAGCCTGCTCAAAAAGATCATGTGAAATTTGTTAATAAATTTCATGACGTAAAATTGGGTTTTACGAGAAGAACAATAACAGAATCAAAAAAATGAGATCCAAAGAGATCAAGGACACAAGGTAAATGAAAAGGAAGGCGTGAGAGAGGGCACAGAGGAGCAAAAAGTCGTTAATAAGGGCGTAGGCCGCGTGCTCTGAGCACGATCGGGACATTATGGTGTCTCCCGCAGGTGTTCCGATTTTGTCCGGGATGTGTCCGTCGGGGCACATATTTGTCGCGCACTTTTGTCCCGAAACAAAATCAGGTGTGCTGATTTTGTCCCGACACCGATTTCGGGAGTTGCGCAGGCATTCCGTACGACACCTCGTTTTGTCCTGCGCGATTCAACCGCGAATGACTGAGGAGACGGCGGCAAGATGTTCTGTCCCGTATTCGTAGCTAAGCAGCGGGAGCTGCTGGAGGAGAAATGCCCGCAATAAAGTATTTTTACCTTTTTTATTCATTATTTACCCACATGATCCTTTGTATTTAACTAGTGAAGCAGCAATCTAAAGGTGCTAGATTAGGAGGCGCGCTTTGGGTCACGGTCTCCCGCTATTTCGTCATTTTCGAATTGGCGTTGCGATTCTTCATACATTAGACTAGTGAACCAGTAATTGAAGGTGCTAGCAGCATGGGCGCGCTTTGGGACCACCACGCGGTTTCCCACTATTTGCACATTTTTGAATTGCGCTTACAATTCTTTATACAGGGTGTACGTAAAGTATGTATACACTGTTTGGTCGTTAATATCTTTCTTCCCAACGAGTCTTTTGCCTTACTTCAGGTACAGTTTTGTAGAGCTGGCTTCATAAGATTTACAGTATGAAGCAAAGCACAGATCGCTCTTCCTTACTGTAGAACTACGGTAGAAACTTGAAACATATGGTATAAATGTGGAAAAAGCTGCCGTCTCAAAATTTTTCAAAAAAATGTGAAAACTTTTGCAATAGGGTTTTATGAACGCTGAGTTCAATGCTCAACTATTCACAAGATTGCAAAGCTTTCTAAACGGTGTAACCGCACTTTTTAGGAACATTGAAAAAATGGCCGCTACCTCTTACCTGGCATAACTCTTCAATAAAGCATCATATTAAGTTGGGGACTTTACATTTAGAATCAGCAACTCTGATTAGCCTAGTGTAAAAGCTTTCAGGCTGTTTTGTTGCCTTTTTGAGGCAAAATATGGCCTTTCATGGCTTAAAAACCTCTTTGAAGTTTCTACCGTAATCCTACAGTAATGAAGAGAGATGGGTGATTCGCTCTATACTGCAAATCTAAGTTGAAGCCAGCCTTACAAAATGGTACCTGAAGCAAGGCAAAAGACTTGTTGCGAAGAAAGATATTAACGATAAACAGTGTACACATACTTTACGGACACCCTGTATATTATTATATACTAGTTGGCAACCCCGGCTCCGCCCGGGCCTGTCATTATTATATTCGTAATCAGCATGCTCGATTACCCCCCTGTGCCAACTCCCAGCCCTGTAGCTCAAATTTTGCAAAAAATCGATAAAATCGATATCGATCGATAACGAAAAGTAGCCTATGACACGCTCCCTGCCCCGAAGTATATGTGTGCCAAGTTTGGTCCCGATCGGTTCAGAAATAAAAATTTCTATTCCGCACATACAGACAGACAGACAGACAGACATACATACAGACATTCAGCTTTATATATAAGAAGATTATATATATTAGCTTTGCGTGTTCTTATTTTTTACGTTCTTGACGGTGCTCATTATTTGTATCTTAGCTCACAGAGACTATACGCTACCTTGAAATGAATTCACTTGAGCGGCGAATAATTGGTTTTAAAATTGCTGAATCCAATCAGGACGTTAACAAACTTATCGCGCAGGTTTGTCAATCTACTTATAAGGAAAGCGTGTTTAGTCGAAGTGGCCTTTTCAGATGAGACTCATACTGCTTTGAAGAGTATTGCACAGTGATTCCAAATATGTCTTCCAAATCTGCCAAGCGCCTCCGGACGCCGAATTATGATCGTTTTTTGGGACGAAAAATGAATGCAGAATTTGGTTGAAATTGACTATTACAATCTTTACAGCGCTCAGATAAAGCAATGTTAAGTGTTAGCATATTAGATAAAATGCATCCATTGCATAAAGGGCTCTGATACTTGACACCAGACCATTTGAGCAAATTTGGGCGATCCTGTTCCAGTTTTGCGTTCAGTTTTCCGACCTGAAAAACGCCCATAACTTGGCGTCCAGAGGCGCTTGGCAGATTAAGAGAGCAGATTTGATATCACCGCTTAATGCTCAAAACAGTATGGATCTCATCTGGGAAGGCCACTTCGACCACACACGCTTCCTTGTTAGTTCCTTTTTGATCGTCAGTCACATCAAACTTTGGTTATCTTATCATTTGGATTGTGGATCGACGACTTCAGTGATAACCAGATGTATATTTTCAGGAAAGGCTTCGTAATCAACTCCTGAACGAAATCAGAATCGAGAGGGCTCGTCAAATACAAGAGAAGATTGCACAGTCATATTTTTCGGGTAACTTTTTGTTTGATTCTTTTGGCACTTGTTTTTCGGTTTGAACTGACGCTGAAGTCTGTCTCTTCCTTCTTTGAAACCTCTATTAGGGATATGATCACGGTGTACCTCCGCAGAATACAGCATTGCTCTCCTTCTCTTTCTAGCGTTTTTCTTCCATGATATGCATTTGTAACGCGCTGTCATTCCCTTTTTTGTTCATGAGCTAGCTGTCTCATACCTCTACCTTTCTAGATCAGCGATTTGACCTGAAAAGGGATTTTTCGAGTATAAACAACTCCGAAATTATTGCAAAACGGCGAGGACTGAGCGTGCCAATCATTGTGTAAGGTTGTAATTCTAAGGTAGTGTGATTATAAAAGTTCATTGCTAATTAGGACTGCTTTCATGCAAGTCGTGCGCATCTTGTCATTTTGGTTGTAACGAAGCAGCAACTGATTTCATTCAACCTGCTCTCACGACTTTTTTTGTAAATTGCTTCTTTTCTCGTGGAAGGGCCAGTTTAGTTAATTGACATGTACAGTCGAATTATTTCATACGATCAAGTGTGCCCTTGCACACACTGTCTATCTTTGCGTCCCAATTCTAGATTCTTGGCAGGCGGCCCTTCAAATATTCGGTCCTTGGTCGCCAATTCGATATTAATTTTGAAAATAAGGTAACGATACATCAATGAGAGTAAGCATTGCGTTTTTTGTCGTTCAGGAAGTGCTAGCGACAAAGATGAAAGAAGTAACTTCCATTAATCTATAGCAAATCAAAAACATCCAAAACGCAATCGACTCAATGAGACAATCCTCAGACTTGTGAGGACCCTAGCTGGAAGCGTAAAAGAACAAAGCAATACCATAGCTGAGCTATCTGACAGTAAGTCAGGTAGATCCAGAACGGAGGGTCAAATGCATTCTTTAGATAGACATTATTCTCTCCAATCAGCAAGAACATGGTAAGCAATTACGGAAAACGTCATATCACATAGCCAAAGGCAAGGAAATCCCATTACCGGAAGGATATGAATTTGAGCGAAAAAATTTTTACGAAGTCTTGGAAATTCAACGGGTTTCCTCCATTCAAGGTTAGCTTTGCATTTGTTATCGATACAGCAGCACCTAATTCTGTTCCAGAATGCCAACATAATCGAGTTTTCGAGAACTGGACGCCGCCGTCTAGAGCACACAAGCATTATCGTTTTTTGATAGTGATGGATTTCTACAGGTTCTATTTTTTGAATGTAAGTGAGAATGAAATTTCGAGTCTATCCTGATCGAGAGGCGCGCACTTAGGCCTGTGAGCCAAAACAAGAAAATTAAAAGTTTGCATGCAGACAATCCGGTAAAGGGGAAGATTGTCTCATTTGCACGACCTGCCCGAAAGTCTGGTTACATTTTTGATCAGTGAGTGGTTGATGGCCTTTCTAAAAATTCTAAAATAGATCTTCCAGATTTCGTTCTCGATGTTCTCGATAGTGTCGGCCTCTACGCAAAGAGTACTTCATCTGAGTGCTACTGAATGCGCGCAGAAAAGAAATAGATATAGATAAAAGTGTTTTTACCCCTTGTATCTCATTGATTTAGATTTTGGCTGGGCCTAGGGAACAACATAAGACTAGGACAAAGATGTTTGACAAGTTGTCCGAGGCGAGGCTGAAGTGGAATGGAACAGCACGAGAGGCTATAGGAAGAGCTTTGTGGGTTCCTTTCAAAGATTGTTTTCATGAAGCTATTGACTTTGAATCTCAGGGCAGATGTGCGAGCATATCATTTTGATGCTGATAAGGAGATACTGTGGCCACCACTAATTTTCATATATGACTTCTCAAATCAGTGTGTTAGATTGTCACTTTTTTCAGAAAAAAACGCTTCTGCCCTACTACGACACATGCTTCTTTGGCGCACGAGCAGGCGATGAAGGAGAACATGAGCAAGACGAAAACAATGAAAGAGTGAACTCAATTTGAATCATGGGTTTGATCTCAAATATTAATCTCGATACTCCACATTGTTTCTGGTTAACTTTGTTATAGTGATTTTAATGTGTTTTTTTTTGATCACGGAAGCTAATAAATAGTTCTAGACTCTGCATCGAACACAGCACCTTTGTAAGATGTGTGTAGTAAGAATTTTTGAGTACTTTTGAAGGAGAACCATTTCGAGAAAAAAACCCAGTCAGAAGCTGATCGAATCGCTCCTATATCGCGTCTCCCGCAGGAGACACAGCGTAGAGCGGGAGTCCCGCCCAGAGCTCGGCACAGCTGGCACCGGGTCAAGCTGGATATCGTTTCTAGGGCGGAAAGCAAAGGGGATATCGTTTTTCCCGGATCCGGGCGGAGAAGCCGCAAGAATGCCGCCGGCATGCCACCGGCATGCTGTCCATCAAACAAAGAAAGGCGTTGTTTTCAGCCAAAACGCAATAGTATGACGCCAAATCTGGTGTGTGCATGCGCGTTGAGAGACCCGAACTATGGCCCAAAAATTTATGAAAACTTATGTGAATGAAAGCCGTGCTGAACTTTTTTCTGAATTAGCTGGCATCGTGCCAACTAAATGCCAGTTGAGCTGGCACCGACACTTTGCTCACATAAGTTTTCATACTTTTTTACATGAAATGTATCTACACCGTAAGAGTTGACATACAAATTAGAAACAGTTTCATAATGTTTTCTTTTCGCGTTTTATAGCCATTTGAAAATTACTCGGTCTGCTCCGCAGTCGAAAAATCGGCTTTTTCTGCTTCTCAAGATGTGATTCAACCACTTAAAAAAATGAGAAAGCTGTGAAAAGTTGTTTCACGAAATCAGCATGCATGAAAAGCCTACCACATACTTTCACATAATCTGAAATTAATGACGAGTCTTCAGAATAGGTCAAAGGGGACTTCGCAAGAAATTTTTAAGATCAAACGGGACTTCGTTTCGAAATTTCCCTGGTGCCAGCTCCTGCCGTGCCGTGGTCCCGCCGATGATTGGGTCGCGACATTATCAGGACTCCCGCAGGAGCTCCCGGTTTTCTCTGTAGAAAGCATTTCGGGACAAAAGCGCGTGTCGCGCAGGATTATCCCGAACGAAATACAGAAGTCCCGGTTTTCTCGCGAACCATTTTACTTGCGTCCTGCAGTCACTCCTTCGGGACACAACTCTTTCACCGGCGGGACTTAACCGCAAATGTCTGAGTGGTTGCAGGGTCTGAGCAGTCGTGCGGTCAGCGACTCGACGATAATCTTTTGAGGAAAACTTTCTTCTCTCGAAGCGACCGATCTTATACGGAAAAGCTTCTGAAATGAGTGGTGGTTTACATTTCATTCGTAATAATCGCCATCGCTCGGTGAGTTTCAAAGCCATTACTATGCAGCACGAGGAAGACTTTTTAGAGAAGCGTTTTCTAATACTAATTAGCGATGAAAGTAGCGGTGAAAAAGAGTAGAGGAATGAACATCTCAGTTGGACACCGCCCAGGGCCCGGCACGAGTAGGTTCCTAGCGTTTCTGAAAACGAAGTCTCCCCTGACTTTCGGAAGTTTTACGAAGTCTCCTTTGACCTACCTGCTTAGGGGAAGATGAAAACAAGGAAGATTTACTAGTCTGAAAGAAAATACGTAAGAAACGAGTGAAAATCCAAATTGGAGCTAAATACTACGCATGCACAAGACTTTGACACTAGAGCGCGATATTTAACAGAGCGAGAAGAAATGAAGGCAAAAACAAAGGATAGGCAATGATATGAAAATGTCTTCATGCTCATGGATAGTTAACCAGGAAATCCGTCCATGTTAAAAAGATCCGAAATTTATATGAAGTGACGAAAATATATGCTCCAGACGATCTCAGATCGTCTGGTGGCCGCCTGGAAACGATCTCGATCTAATTTTGGAAAAGGTATTACTTCACATAAATTTTCAAATCTTTTTACATAATCCTTTCGCAATTCAATTTTGGTGTCATATGCTTCTATGGCTCCCGCCAGAGTGCCGAAGCCATGCCAGCGCTAAGCCAGCGCCGAACCAGCGTTTCGATCGATACACGTGTATTTCGTTGGAGCGGGGCTAGCTGACCTAGTTCTCAGCCAGGGTCCCGCCCCAACGAAATGCACGTGTCGATCGAAACGCTGGCTCGGCGCTGGCGTAGCGATGGCATGGCTTCAGCACTCTGGCGGGAGCCTTGTGCGCCAATCGTGTGATAACCTGTCCGAAAAGCTTGTGCTCGACTAAATGGCGCTTTTTCTTGGTGCTCGGTTCCGACTTGTCAAAAACGATATCCCTTTGCTGTTTGCTTCAAAAACGAAGTCTAGCCTGCTTTCAGACGATCTGTGCCGGGCCCTGGCACCGCCTCCGCCGATGGCTCTCACACGATGCGCAAGGACGAAAGGGCCAGCAGCACGTGGAGGCAGTGTCTAATTGAGGTGTTCATTCCTCCACCCGGTGAAATAAGTAGTTATTTTATCTCAATAGAATAGTTAAGAGAAAATAAGCCGAAGATAAGGTTCTCCGGACAAGATTGGCGCTTGAGTGCGAATCTTGCGTGGACCACCTACTGTAAGTCTCAACTCAGTTTAGGCGGAAATTGGACTGGCGGGAGTCCGCTTCGCAACGATTCGCGCCGCTTTACAGTCTGCGTCTCTTCATTCTAATCTTCTCGCTGAGCCAGTCGCAGTGCGGAAACGCTGCTCCACTTGAAATGTTTCGTCTACTCCGGGTTGAAAAAATTGTATTTCGCTATACCTAGCCGAAAAAGGATGGTTGTAGGGTACGGGCCAGGAGTCACATTTTTCGCGAAGCGACGCTGCAAACGAATTCAAGCAGTGCGGGCCTCAACTCCCGTCCGTACTCCTGTCGCAATGTTACTTATGCCATCGAGTCATGTATCTGCCGCCACCCCCCACGTCCCTACTATGGCGCCGTGCCACTCTAGCACCGAAGAGATCTTGTGAGGCACAAAATTTGAGCGCGGCAAGAGGCCGCTGCGCGCGGTGTGACTCCTGACCAGGGTCAAGCAAGAGGTGTGGCACACGATCGCTGGCTACGACCCCCTTCTTATTGCTCTCAATAAGACCCCCTGAACTATATATACCTAAGATAGATTATTTGATGGCCCCGTCGAACATAACGGGCAACATGTCCATGATTAGCATGTCAATTAACCCCTGTAGACAATGTTTGGGCGAATTCTGAAGTTTCAAGATACTGGGTACCTAAGTGAAATCGCCATTTTCCAGCATGATTAACTTTGTTTCAAAGGTGAAGTATCGTCGTCTCCCCGCGATGGGGCGAATTGAATTTAGACGTGCGAATTTCGTACGGTATTAGCCATGGCGTGGCATGTATATACGCCACGTCTAAGTACTTGTTAAACCTCCATCATATAACATTAGTTTTCGTACTCTCTAATTGCCAAAAACTGCCACGCGCATACGTTGGCAAACGTTGGCAAAGCCGCGCCGGCTAACACCGTACGAAACACGCACATCTACGGACTTTGCAGACGACACGCCCCATCTATCGCGGAGAGACGACGATAGCTACTGATCTTGCACTCAAGACAAAGCACTACTCCTTCTTTGGCCACTTTAGAAATCTCGCTTTAAAAGACCTCCCAACTTTGGATTTAAAAGCCAACCAAAATCTTGTTTTTCCTATTTTTCGCTTTCAAAGGCTGTGCTTTCACCACATATTACTCGAAGCTAAAAAGACGAATCAGGCTCAAATGACTCCCATGAAATCTTCGAGGTCTGAGCTATCGATCATAACTTATAATAACGGGCTAAGGTTGTTTACGTGTTTTTGTGTGTGTGTGTAAGTCTGTCTGTCTGTCACGAAATTCGTAGGACGTGTTCCAGCCAACCTCCTGAGCCCAAATTTTGCATAGCACATGCTACCTACATGGGATTCCACTATACAAAAGCACGAGCGGATCCGTTGCGTGGATCCCTCAAAAAATGCGCCTCTAACGGATCCACTTGGCTTTTGGCCAGTAAAATTGAGCGTGTAGCACAACTTTTTGCAAAATCAAGGATAGTTTCACAAGTTAGTATGCAAGCCATGGACTTTAGCCTAAAAAAATTAACCAAAGTTTATTACTTCGCGAAAACGGCGCCAAAAAGAATTGGTTGCGTAAATGTTCAATTTGCCAAGATTTTACCCGGTCGTTTGAGAATATTTTTGCACAGATATGTAGCCCACGGTGATTATAGCGAATACCAAGCTGTGAAAAGTCCAAAAACCGATTGAAATCTGCATTTGTTCTTATGGCAAAAGTTTCGTTTATGCGATATTACCGATCTCATATAAAAAAGCTTTCGGAATGAATAGTTGTTTACAAGTCATTCGTGATAGTCCGCATAGCGCGGTGAGTTTCAATGTCACTATTGTGCGGGAATGAGTAAAGCGTACAGATAGTAGGACCAGTGCGAGCCTCTGCGAAGCAGAGGTGACGCACTGGTTCGATATAAATGACGTTCGCTAAAAATGTTTTTTTGCTATAGTTAACTCAGACACTGGAAGCGGGCGAGCCGCGGCCTTGAAAGGCCTTTTCGGCCCGCCCGCGGCCTTATTTTGGGGACGTGGCCAAATCGCGGCTGACCCGCGGCCCTAATTTGAAGGCGTGGTCTGAGTACGGACGACCCGCGGCCCTCGTTCATTGCAGCGGCCGACCCGTTAACGGGTTGTGGCACCGCCCCTAAAAAGTTTTCGCTGCCACAGCTTTTTAGGGGTGGTGCCACATCCCATTAACTTACCTTCAAACGGATCAAATAGGTACGTTTCTAACATCGTTGTTACTGCTTAACCTTCTTCTTTACATAGCAGAAATTTCATTTGGAAACGTTCCTTCAAGAGCAAGATATAATCGTTTTTCCTTACCTATGCAAATGTAAAATACTAGTAAAATATTGCGAAAATATTAGGATACCGTAACATGCTAAGCCTGCGCTACTACGTGAAAAGCAAGGGAAGGCGACAAGAATGTATATATTCGATAGCCTAAGCCTCGTAATCTACATTAAAGTGATTTGAACCTGATTGGTCTTCTCTAGCTTGAGATATTAAAAACGAAACAAACGAGATTTTGGCTTGCTCTTAATTCCTCAATTTGAAGGTCATTTGAAGTAGGATTTGTAATGTGAACAAAGAATTAGTAGTTCTTTGTATTAAGTGCAAAAAGAAGTAGTTAGCTTACCTTTGAAACAAAGTAACATGTTTGAAAACGACTATCTCACTTAGGTGGTCCTGTAGGAAACCTCAGATTTCGCTGAAACTTGGCTTACAGGGGTTATTTTACTTGCTAATTACAAAACGATGCACTTATGCTTTATAGATCTTTAATTATGCTTGCTGTACGGGCGCTATTCCACATTAGTTGACCCAAAAAATGAAAATTGTGAATTTCGCTGAAACTTCGACTAGGGAGGTGATTTGGTATGCTGAACACGAATGTGATTATTTAGTGCGACAGCGCCATCCGGTGGAGTTACGGTAGTATTACGGTAAGGAGTCAAAATTACGGATCTGCCCGAAGCTTGGGCTGGAGGTGTTATTCGGCCCGCTGATGCTGGACATCATATTGGTTTTGTACCGTAGCGTCATTTTCTCGGGTATACAGTAGGGGGTCGAAATCTCAAAAGTGACTTCGCACAGAGGGGTTATTCGACATGCTGAGTGGAAATGTCACACTTTCTACGCACGAAAGCGTCTCCCTGCATGGTTACGGTAGGTTTACGGAAGGGGTCAAAATCACAAATTGGCAAATGTATCTTTCCCTGTGCTTTGCTTAGACAAAAGCCGCAGCAGGTGCGCGCGGCGGTGGTCGTGTGTGCAGAGTGACCGTAGATTCGCCTGCAGGAACAATACTTCCTATTGGAGCAGGAATCTTCCTTAGAGCATCTTATCTTCCCAACACTGATTTTGAGGATGCGCTTGCCAAATAACTCCATTTTGCGTCTTGCAAGCCTACTACTGCAACTCTAATCTCCGTATCAAGGACATTATGCTTGTTAATCATATGATTTCCGTAACAAATACGCGAACTCCTCATCACTTTTGTATCTAGTTATCTATCCGCAGGACTTGTCCTTTTTACATCTTATGATGATTCGGTGCCATCACTACTCAAATATGAACTATAAGGCTGCGTCTTAACTCTCTAAACTCTTGGTTATTAAAATGTTTTTTCCCAACTAGCACGGTGTGTTGTCTACTCCCTAGATAATCTGCATTACAGTTACTGGGTTTCGTTGGTCGCATGTATTCTTTCATGAATTGGTGCAGCTAAGATCAAGTCGATGCATGGCGTAGAAGTATCTTCTAGCACACTCGTGGAGTTCATGACAATGACTGGGAAGTGAAACTGTCATGAGTGTGGCGTATCTCCTTACATGAGCATATGACAAGTTGGGCAAGGCATAAGAGGATCTATTATTTATTATCTATTATTATCCACCGAATTCCGACGGATAATTTTAGTTTACACCACTCACAATGCCTTGATGTGGGCTTGTTGAACTTTGAAATTCCTATTCGTAATCTGCACATCATGGCATTCGTAATTTTATCAGAAATGGCTTTACCACATCTTTATGCATAGGTTATTATTCGCTTCACTCTTGTTATTTACGGTTATAGGGGAGTCATCGCGCTTAGATACAGGGCTCCTAAATTGCAGAGTCGTTTGCAACAGCGGTCGCGCGACCGCGTCGCGCCCGGGCATCAATGGCGCCGCCTCGATCGATGGCGCCGGCGCCGGCAAAATGCACGGGCGCGACGCGGTCGCGCGACCGCTGGTGCAAACGACTCTGCAATTTAGGAGCCCAGTGCGTCCGAGCTTGTTTAAGAGTACTGTATAAGTTCTGTTAAAAACGCTTCCAGAGAGACCCCGCTAGCGTCCGCAGCAAGCGCTATCTCTGCGTGCAGTGAATCGTCTGTTCTATTCCTATACTAGCTGGCTTACCCGGCTCCACCCGGCCCTGTCAAAACCTATGTCAAAGAACACTATCCCTATTCCTCTACGAACCTTACCCTGTGCCCACGCCTACATGCCAAATCACTATTCCCGCTTTTTAGTAATCAGCATGCTCAATCCGCCCTGTGCCAACTCCCAGCCCCTTTGCTCAAACTTTGCAAAAAAATCGATAAAATTGATAGAAGTAATCGATGATCCTAAAAACTATTATTATATTCGGAATCCCCATGCTCGATTACCCCCCTTGCAAACTCCCAGCCCCGTAACTCAAACTCTGCAAAAAAATCGATAGAATCGATAAAAGTAATCGATAATCCTGAAAACTAATATTGTATTCGGAATCATGCTCGATTACCCCCCTGTGCTAACTCTCAGCCCCGTAGCTCAAACTTTGCAAAAAATCGATAAAATCGACAAAAGGGCTGATAGGGGTTTTTATCGATTTTTTGCAAAGTTTGAGCTACGGGGCTGAGAGTTAGCACAGGGGGGTAATCGAGCATGCTGATTACGAATACGAATGCGAATAATAATTACGAATATTAGCTTTTAGAATCGTCCATTACTTTTATCGATTTTATCGATTTTTTGTAAAGTTTAACTGCGGAGCTGGGAGTTTGCACAGGGGGGTAATCAAGCATGGGGATTCCGAATACAATATTACTCTTCAAGATTATCGATTATCGATAATCCTGAAAACAATATTGTACTCGGAATCCCCATGCTTGATTACCCCCCTGTGCAAACTCCCAGCTCCGCAGTTAAACTTTACAAAAAATCGATAAAATCGATAAAAGTAATGGACGATTCTAAAAGCTAATATTGTATTCGGAATCCCCATGCTCGATTACCCCCTGTGCCAAATCCCAGTCCCGTAGCTCAAACTTTGTAAAAAAATCGAGAAAAATCGATAAAATCGATATCGATCGATAACGAGAAGTAGCCTATGACATCCGCTGGGGCGCGAAGTGTATGTGTGCCAAGTTTGGTCCGGATGGTTCAGGAATAGAATTTTCTATTCGGAAAATACGTACATACAGACATACAGACATATAGGCTGCTGCATGACGAAGGCGCAATATCTTTGGGTGCTAACGCGGCTTTATTAGTCATAGAGCGCACGAGGCGCTGGATTTACAACGGTGAAGATACGCGCGCGTCGCGTTCGCGCCCGCTCGACTGATAATGCTTTTGCGCCTTCGTCATGCAATGGCCTTTACATACAGACATACAGACATACATACAAACAGACATTCTTTATATCTCTCTATAATAAAGCGCTAGAGACGACTCATGCATGTAAGATTCCCCCCTCCTTCGTGGTGTCAACACGTCCGTCGTTATGTGCCGGTGCAGGTGTACCCCATGGGACAGTGATTTTTTTTAGACACCTACGGGGATGGGAATTGGCACAGGGGGGGGGGTATTCGAGCATGGGGATTCCGAATACAATAATAGTTTTCAGGAATATCGATTACTTTTATCGATTTTATCGATTTTTTGCAAAGTTTGAGCTAAGGGCTGGGAGTTTGCATAGGGGGGTAATCGAGCATGCTGATTACGATTACAATAGTATTTTTTGAAATCGTCCATTATTTTTATCGATTTTATCGATTTTTTTGCGAAGTTTGAGCTACGGGGCTGGGATTTGGCACAGGGGGGTAATCGAGCATGCTGATTACGAGTTCGATATTAGTTTATCAAAATTTTATGACTAGAATCTTTATTAGATATTTATAAGGTAACAAGAGGGGAAGGGAAGCCGCCGGTCACCCGGTTAGGCACAGCTCATCTGGAGTTGCTGTTCACCGTCCAGTTGGCGTGGGGACTGTAGGACCATCTAATTAGTCTGCGTCTCGACATAATGATCCCAAGAACTGAAAGTTTCAGCTTTGCTGAGGCATTGTTTAGCATGTTGATAACGGATAAGACATTCATTCGCTGCGGTAGTCCCATATAGTGTGGGTACGGAGGGAGTATCGTGCATCCCCTGGAGTTGTAACCTGAACCACCAATGCCTGCCTTTCGATCGTTTTAATACGTTAACTTCACCAAATTCAAGGCGCTTGCTCGAAGCTGACATGTTGAAATGATCGAAAGACAGCCATGTTGATGGTTCACATGGAAACAATTCTGGGGATGCACCATAAGTGTGGTTCAAAATCTCAGATACTGCTGTAACTTCTCATATGGAGGTTATCTGACGCTGATTACGATATCACGCCCTTTTAGCATTAAATTCCTCTTGATGGAGTTTCGATAGTTATGGAGAGATGCACTTTTATGGGGTTGGCATACACTTATATATTCTTAGGCCATTTTAATTTCGAAATCTAAGATAGAGACGTATGCGGACTGAGGTAATATTCATATGACGTCAGAATACCCCCCCCCTCCCCTTTCCAAGCAGATACATGATTTTGGCCCCTTATGTATACCTATCGTAACCCCATAATAAGGACTACGCTAGCGAATGAAGGTCATCTGGATCAGGTCGAATAACCTTACACATAAAGTTTCAGCAATCTATGTTTCTCTTTTTGCAGTCGGTATGCTAGATTAGTCCTGTTTATAATGCTTTTGCTAACTTTGTATGTACTGAGTGCATTGAACTGTTGTACAACCTGTTTATCGTCGAGTCATTCGTAACTTAATATGCGTAGTGCACACTAAACACGTTAACTGACGAACAGCAAAACTAAAGCCTGCTCATTTTTAGTGATTTCTGCGTGTTTCCTTGTCTCTTTTGTTTTTGTTGGTTGAATGTTAGTCAATAGAACTTAATTCTACACTTTGCTGGGCTAAAAAATGTTTCACTGGAAAGTTACCAGTACAAGTGCCGTCGCTAACAGGACTTAGTGTGCAATCTCACACATTAAATTACGAATGACTCGAGGTTATGTTCTTTATACTCCGCTAGCTGTGGTGCTGCAAGTGTATGAGGAGAGTTTGCATATTTCACTGATGTATGTATTTGTTTGCCATTGTTAATTGTTCCAATCATTGAACGGCTAAGCTTGAGATGCACATACTAATCCCACGGGAGCCCAACGGAACTGTCCTCCATGGTAAATTTACAAAAGAAGGGTTAGGGGACGAAAGCCGCCAGCTTCGGTCGCCTGCGCGGACTGCTGGTCCTCGAACGACATGCAACAACGTTGCGAAAGGACCAGTCAGCCGCGAAATGCGGCTCAAACTGGCGGCTTTCGTTCCCCTACCCCAAAAAAGCGAAGTTTTCGCCGGTGCACTTGTATAACAAAAAAAGCATCTATGGAGTGAAAACACAGCTGTTGAGATAACCGCTTCCGAGCTTATCAATGCTAGAAATGAGGAGTTTCAGCTGAGATATTACGTGTTTCTTATCAAAGTTATATATTTAACATGCTTGAGGTCGTTAAAGGATATTCGTCGACGACTGCCCCGTTTAGTGCATTTACACCACCGCAGGCGTGCCTCTTTGGAGCCTTTCCAGCTTGACAGTACGCTGCAGCGCGCCGGGACTTCTTAGCTCGCAGCAACACTGTCCTTTAGCCTCTTTTGTGGATTTAAGTATTTCACATCGTTTTTTCTTCTTAGTTTACGCATTTCAGTCAGTCATTCGTTTTCCCTTTTTCTTAGATTCTCTCGATGTTCAAACGCCCTACGTTTCACTTTGATGAGTACTGAGAGGTAAGGAAAAATTTGTTTAAAACACATTTCTTGAATTCCTCTCCCTTTTCACCCACCAAACATTCTTTTTCAAAACGTGAACATCTCCTCGGGTAAAGTTGGGTGAAAGGGTGTGCTTGGTCAATAAAACAGTGGTGGTATCATGGAGTTTCCTTAGATGAGGCCACTTTAATGTTTATTTCAACACACCTACATGGTGTCCCTGATGTAGGAGTGTTGAAGTAATCAGTTCAGTGGTATGTCCCAGGAAACATATCAAATCATTGTAAAACATTGAAGAAAATATGCAATCGCAATCATAGCTATGACATCCACCACTGCAACTACAAATAAGGTCATTCTTTTTTTCTATTTTGCTCGCGACGATGGTCTCACATAGACATAGAACGGTCGATTGCCTGAAATGAAAATTAAGAAGAAAAAACGATGCGAAATACTTAAATCAACAAAAGAGGCTAAAGGACAGTGTTGCTGCGAGGTATGAAGTCCCGGCGCGCTGCAGCGTACTGTCAAGCTGGAAAGGCCCCAACGAGGCACGCCTGCGGTGGTGTAAATGCACTAAACGGGGCAGTCGTTGACGAATATCCTTTACATGGAGATTAGAGTTGCAGTAGTAGGCTTCCAAGACGCAAAATGGAGTTATTTGGCAAGCGCATCCTGAAAATCGGGTCAGGAGCAGGGTTGAGCGTGGGGTCAGGCGCGCCCGACTTGAGGGATCGTAATGAGGGTAAGACTGAGGGGAGGGGGGGGGGGTCGTAACTAAGAGTCGAATTTGTTAAGTTGGGAAGATACTGTGAAGGTTAAGAAGAAATGCGCTAGTCCAGTGGATATCGCGAACACATGAAGGAATAACGGTCATACACAGCATACCGAAACTTCCATTGTTTCCACAATGGAAGTTTCAGCCAAAATTCAAATCTTCATCTCTTTTACCTTGACATATGAGGTCGACAAGGAAACTTGCTGTGTGAAATGGGTATCATTTCCATAATCAGCATGTCAAATTACCTCTATGCGCTCTGCAAACCATTCATTACCTACTGCAGTTTCTAAAGTTTCTCAACGTCTAAAAAGCGTGATTTTCAAACGTGATCAACTTGGTTTCAGAAGTGAGAAAAGTCAGCTTTTGTATACTCATAACAAAGTAATGTTCTCTACAAGTCTATGCTAAAAATCGGGCTTCATATCGCTTTCAAACAGTGAAGTAAGCGGTGCTGCCGAAACTCTAACCGGCGCATTTTTCACGTTGAGTGCTTCAACTCCTCGGATTAGCACAAGGCCGAAACAAGCCGAATCAAGCTCAAACGCTTACTGTGGAAACTTCGAGGATTAAGCTAGCGAACCACATAAAACTTGGATAGAAAAGCTTTTTCGGAAATATAGTTAATGGGGTCAGGCGCAACCCCTCAAAAGGTCAGGCCGCCTGAGCTTTTGAAGGGTTGCGCCTGACCCTTTTAACTTGTCTTCAGCATTCATGGAGCCAAACGCTTCACCCCTGTGAAAATTATAGCTCTGAAAAGAGGACTATCCAGTAAAACTTGCCGTCAAGTTACGTGTGGTTGTGCAATCGCAGAAAGTCGGGCCTAGACTTTCAAAAAATAGAAACCTGCAGTGAAGGCTGGTCTTCTTCAAAATATAGCACCCTGAGGACTTGGAGGTGAAGCGGAGGGTCGTTTAGGGGCTTTCGCAGGGGGGGGGGGGGGGTCGTTTTCGAAAGACTTATGCCTGAACTCTTCCTCAACCCTAGTCAGAAGCAGGGTAAAGCGGGGGGTGCGGCACTCGACCGTCGGATACGACCCCCCCCCCTGATTGCTGTCTTAATAAGACCCCCCTCCTAAACTATACACTTAAGGTAGTATTACCTGAAGGCTCTGTCAAACATAATGGACAACAAATCCATAATTAGCATGTCAAATACCCCCTGTAGACAAAGTGTGAGCGAATTCTGAAGATTCAAGATACTAGGCTACCTAAGTGAAATGGTCAAATTCCAACATGGTTAACTTTGTTTTAAAGGTGAATTAGCTATCCGTTTTTGCACTCAAGACAAAGCACTACTCCTTCTTTGTCCACCTCAGGAATACCGCTTCAGAAGACCTCCAAACTGTGGAATTAGAAGCCAACCAAAATCTCATTTTTCCCATTTTTCGCTTTTGATGGCTGTGCTTTCACCAAATATTACTCAGAGCTAAGAAGACGAATCAGGCTCAAAACATCCCTATGGAATCTACGAGGTTTAGGCTATCGATTCATATAAATATTGTCCGCTAAAAATGTTTTTTTGATATAGTTAATGGCCTGCGGCACCCCTGCGGCACCCCTGCGGCAGCCGCAGGTTTTGAGGGGGGGTGCCGCAGGCCATTAACTATATCAAAAAAACATTTTTAGCGGACAATATTTATATGAATCGATAGCCTAAACCTCGTAGATTCCATAGGGATGTTTTGAGCCTGATTCGTCTTCTTAGCTCTGAGTAATATTTGGTGAAAGCACAGCCATCAAAAGCGAAAAATGGGAAAAATGAGATTTTGGTTGGCTTCTAATTCCACAGTTTGGAGGTCTTCTGAAGCGGGATTCCTGAGGTGGACAAAGAAGGAGTAGTGCTTTGTCTTGAGTGCAAAAACGGATGGCTAATTCACCTTTAAAACAAAGTTAACCATGTTGGAATTTGACCATTTCACTTAGGTAGCCTAGTATCTTGAATCTTCAGAATTCGCTCACACTTTGTCTACAGGGGTTAATTGACGTGCTAATTATGGATATGATACGAATATCATGTTATCGCTATAATCAGATCACCTAACTACGACCCCCTCCCCTTTTGACTCCTCAATACGACCCTCCCTCTGCGGCGTGCCGCACCCCCCGCTTTACCCTGGTCAGAAGTCACGATTTGCGCGAATTTTTCGCGAATTTCGAGGCTGTACGAGATTCCCGTAGTATTGAAGGACTCCTCACTGCTGGCGATAGAGCATGTTTGTTGTCAGGAAGCAATGGAGCGAGGTCTGAAGATTTGCTCCGCTCCAGTCGCAAGTATTCGTTCCTGCGGGCGAAATCGGTCACTCTCTGAACTGTCATTGATTTTGCGAAATTGATTGGAATGTTTTCTTTATTGATTCTCTTGAGAAACTCCTTTTAATAACCATTCATGCGCGGGATACCGCGGTATTTATGCAGTGTTATATTCGCTCTGATTACCCGTGTCTTATCTAACTAACTACGTGGCAATAAGTCTTACAGGCTCGCACTTCACGGCTCTCAGATCATTCATGGCAAGTTGTGCTGAAGAGCATTATGAATCTGTCCTCGCTACTCGCTATTGTAGACGCAGCCCACTCATCGAAATACTTTCTGAAAAGAATAAAGTTAGCTTGTTTAAGTTCGACTATTTTTGACTTTATAATTTCTATTGCAGACAATTTTATGGCGACAGTTGTGGATATGGTTGGCAGAAGCGGAGCTTGAACTCGGTTTGAAACAGGTTAACTTGCTTTTTTATATTTTGTTTCATTTTGTGATGAGGTTATATGCGTTGTTCGAATAATTACGCTCGCGGTCTTTGTTGTCCCTTCTTTCCTGCTTGCAATAAAAAATCTGTGCAGTACTTAAAACAATAGGTCAAGTAAGAACGAACAACGGAAGAGTAGTCCAAAGAGTCAGTGGATTGACAAAATAGACCCCTATCGGATTTTGGTGTTAGGTGGTAGGGATCCACTGTGCCCATTCACTGCCTTCAAGGGAAAGCCATCAAACTCACCCTGAAGCCTATCATTAGTGCACGACGGTCAATTCCCCCCCCCCCCCCCATCCGGATTGGGACTATTCGGATTTTTGGATTTTAGATGCACGGTGCGAGCGAAGTGAGCGCGATCGCATAGGTGATCCGTATAGGGAACGGCCATATGTTGCCGGCAACGGTTCATGAGGTTGCTGGGGCTGCCGGAGTTGCTGGCGTTGCCGAGGTTGCTGGCGTTGCCGGTCGTTGTAGGGCCTCATGATAGCCTTCACTTTCCCGCGCTCTCTTATTGTAAGCTGTCTCTGACCTCGGCAACTTCGGCAACCCCAGCAACCGTTGCTAGCAACCTATGGCTATTCCCATACAGGTCAAAGCGGATCGAATCCAGATTCGATCCGAATCACGAGCAAGTATGACACCATCTGCGGGGGCAAATTTGGCTCGCGGCAGGAACGCGCAAAAAACGGGGTATGAAATCAAACACCTGTTGGTGCACTATCAGATGCATCTGATTTAACACCGCTAATAAAGCTAAGGTCGCAGGGGTGTAAAGTTGAGTACTACGATGAACTCTTCAGATAACACCGGAAGCCATAGCTCAAATGAAGGAAATGCGGGATAATATCGATTGGCCGAAAATCCGTGAAGAAGAACGGAGACTGAAACATGACGTCATGGCACACAATCATGCATTTGGAGCTGTGAGGAGTACGATGAGTCATACTTTTACATTATTGTATAATATCTGAACTTTTTAAGGTCTGTCCTCTTGCGGCTGGAATAATTCACCTTGGAGCCACTTCTTGCTATGTACAAGATAATGCCGATCTTATCGTCATTCGTGATTCAGTGAGGCATTTGCTTTGCAAGTGAGTGTACATTTGTGTAATTGCACCACTTTTGAGATTTGCAGTGGAGCAGGTTTGTAGCAATAGATCACTAGTCTATTTATCTATTCCTAGGGTTAATGTTCGTATCTTGAAGTCATTTGTTAGACGAACTTATCATGTTGCTCAAAAATTATCTCTTTGTCAGCGCACAGCTTGTAATTATCCATCTACTAGCTGGCTTGCCCGGCTCCGCCGGGCCTGCCAGCTAGACCCGTGTACGTATGTTCCGAATAGAAATTTTTATCTCTGAACCGATTGGGACCGAACTTTGCACACATACACTTCGGGGCAGGGAGCGTGTCACAGCCCACTTTTCGTTATCGATCGATGTCGATTTTACCGATTTTTTGCAAAATTTGAGCTAGGGGGCTAGGATTTTGCACAGGGGGGTAATCGAGCATGCTGATCACCCCTTCGGGGTGATCAGCATGCTCGATTACCCCCCTCTGCCAAATCCCAGCCCTCTAGCTCGAATTTTGCAAAAAATCAATAAAATCGATATCGATCGATAACGAAAAGTAGCCTATGACACCCGCCGGGGCCCGAAGTATATGTGTGCCAAGTTTGGTCCCGATCGGTTCAGAAATAAAAATTTGTATTCGGAACATACGTACATACATACAGACAGACAGACATACAGACAGACATACAGACAGACAGACAAACAGACATTCAGCTTTATATATAAGATTATTAGTCACAAATGGAATAGAGGGCGTCCGCATCGCCTAAAGGCAGTAGGTCAGCAGAATGAGACCCGTGGCAAAACAAGGTCACAGGGTAGCAGCCTCATAATGGAACCTATGGACCAAAGTTCGACCTTTCTCTGCCACTTCTAACCCCGAAATTTCAAAGCGAAAGCAGCGCTCATCTCCTGTCCTCTCCGAACCCGCCCACCCATGGACGAGTGACTTCCGCCAGACCGCCAGCCGCAATGCTATAAGCATGAGGTCCCGCAACGACTCTGCGTCTTCGCCATGATGGGCTTCGGTCGTCCATGGGGTGGGCGGGTTCGGAGAGGACAGGAGATGGGCGCTGCTTTCGCTTTGAAATTTCGGGGGTTAGAAGTGGCAGAGAAAGATCGAACTTTGGCCCATAGGTTCCATTATGGGGCTCCTACCCTGTGACCTTGTTTTGCCACTGGTCTCATTCTGCCGACCTACTGCCTTTGAATACGCGCCGCATGGTAACGATAGTGGGTTTCTTAGAATATGCGCACATTCACTCGTTAATCTTCTTCCCATTGTCTTTTGCCGACCTTTAGATATGCTTGTACGTGATCGCGAAGGTCGGTGAGGCGGCCACTGCGCGATCCACAATGCTCCAAATGGGTGGAGGACTATATGTCGCCGGGTTTGAAAGAGTCCCGCGCGGATTCCTTGCAGGAACGCATGTCCGCGCATGTATAAGGGTGCATATTTGTCGCAAATGACCGCAAGGACCGCCCTTTTTCGGCGACATATAGTCCTCCACCCGCTCCAAATCAGTTTAACTATTTTTCAAAATCGCTTTTGATGATTGAAGTTGACGTATGATAGCAGAAAAACGTGACAAGAGTTAGGGACCCGTCATACTTCGCCGAAAAAAGCCCAAAAGCGCCCAAAAAGCCCGAAAAAGCGCGAAAGCGCCAGAAAGAGCCTAAACGCAGAAACAAACTTTTGGTAGAATATGACATCATATTGTCGTGCAGACGACAAAAAATGAACCAAAAAGACTCGGTTGCGAAAACAACACACATGCCTTAGCGCCAAAACGTGCGAGAAGTGTTCCAGCTCTTTCTGGTGCTTTTGGGCTTTTTGGTTTTCCGGAGTTCTTTGGGCTTTTTTCGGCGAAGTATGACGGATCCCAAAGAGAACTGAGGAAGCATAATGTGTGAGCGATGGCTACAATCTCACTAACCTTCACGTCATGCGACAGTATCAGTCCAAAACTGGCTCCCAGTTTAGATCCACAGTGTAAACCAATCACGATTGCCTTTTCATTACAGCAAGATTGGTAGGAACGAGCGTTTGGATTCGTTGACAATCTCACCAACGAGTCTGAGTTGAGTTGAATCTGGGTTGCTTTAAAAAGCAAACCAAACAGCCAAAAAATTATTGCACTAGGCTAGTCAAAGTCGCTGAACCTATTAAAACTAATTTACTGTGATGCTTTGTTCATAAGTTATGCCGTATGCAATAACAGCTAATTTCTCAATGTTTTTTAAAATATGATTGCACCATTCAATAAGCTTCGAGAACTCGTAAAAAGTGAATAGTGTAATCAGCGTGGGTTAATACCCTTTCACACATCTTGTCAGTTTTGAAATTTTTCCTGAACTGCAGTTTTCACAATGGCGCTATATGATGGAAGTTATGTTGAATCGTTCCTGACTGTAAATCGAAGTCGAAGCAGGCTTCAGAATTTTAACTAATGTGCAGCTTAGTGGCCTCGCGGTGCCGAGAAATTACAACATATACAGTCGAGTAGATTTTCTGCTTAATATAGTGCCCTTGTAGACGCGACAACGCTGAAGCGTCAATAATTGCCTGACGAGTTCCCGAGCTAGGTGTTTCCAGTGTTTTCTTTGCTTATTCTATGCTTTTAGGTGCTTCGTTGTTTAAAGAAGGAAAGGGTAAGTTAGAGAGTAGTTCCTGTTTTCTGAGAAGTTTTATCATCGCATATTCATAGATATCCACGTGGAAGCAATTCGCGTCAGCTTCTTATCTATTTTTTTGTCTCTTCATGTCTCTTTCTTCTGTGAGGTCCTTCTTTGAACGCTAGTGGGTTTTTACGATTGACTTATTGTCCTTATCACATGAAGTACTTGATAAAATGCTATTTCTTATGGATGAAAGCCGAAGTTGCTGCAAGACAAGCCAACTAGCGTTCAAAGAAACGCCTTACAAGAAGGGGGAGGTTTGAAAGAAGAAGTGACAGAAGAAAAGGAAATGACAAAAAAGAAATAGACAAGAAGCTGACGCGAAATGCTTCCACGTGGATATCTGTAAATATGCGATGATAGAACTTCTCATAAAACAGAAACTACTCTTCAACTTACCCTTTTCCTCTTCATCAGCAACGAGTCAACTAAAAAGCATGAAATAAGCAAAGAAAACACTGGAAAACACTAGCTCGGGACTCGCAAGGCATTTATTGACGCCCCAGCGTTGTCGCGTCTGCAGGGACACTATATTAAGCAGGAAATCTACTCGACTGTAGCTATACCCGTAATGCTGGCATATCGCGCGCGCAAAACACCGGCATTAAAGGCACCGTCCACCCAAAATCTCGAATTTGATGTTTTGTCGCCTTCAGGCCTTCTGAAAGCCCTGATTCCGAATATGGAGTCGAAACTCCGCGAAATCCCAAAAAGCCGTTTCGAGAACCCCTGCAACAAGCGCAGACGAAATAAAGCATGCAAGTGCACGGAGCGACCATGGTCGCCCCGCCTACTTTGTTACTTCCGGAGCGGACTTCTCGCAGCAGTCTTTCGCGGCAAAGCTTGGGGGTTTGCCTGGTGTGCCTGTGCTCTCACTAGTATGCCGTCATAATCTCGCCAACCTCCATTTTGGGTGGACGGTGCCTTTAAAGGCATGATTATTTGTTCGCAAATTTTATCGCATTTTCTCGGCACCGCAAGGGCACCAGGGGCGGTATGCATCAATCTCCCGTTTTGAAAGCGGGCATCATTTTCAATAGAAAGTGATCGTCCGGCCGGCATTGTCAGGTGGGCGCCCAACCCTTGTTGTATGATTTGTATTGAAAATGATCGCCCGCTTTCAAAACGGGAGATTGATGCATACCGTCCCAGATCTATTGACAGATCTAGCGCGAAAATGAGACGCCCGTCTTTGTGAAGCTCTTGCCCACCTGACAATGCACCAATTTGCTTCTGAAGCGAGAAATCCGCTTCAGAAGTGGCGACCGGAAAGCCCCGGCGACCGGGACGAGTTAGTTTGTCAAGATGTAGGGTCCCACAAAGACTTTGCGTCTTAATCTTGGCGATAGCGACAGAATTCGAATCAATAGCTCCTAGAAAAGCCCATTTTCTGCGTTTTCGTGCCCTCCAAGCTGCATTTCCAGAATCAGCGGGAAGAATAAGCCTAGGTAAGCGAGAGAAATTCCATTCAAAATTTTGCCTGGACGCTGCCATCAAAGTCAGGGAAGTCAACCCGCCTCCACACGAATTTTAGAGCCGATCATACATTGTTTTGAGATACACTGTAATCATATCGTGTTGGAACTATGTATGCGTCACCCCTCTTTAGCTGGCAAAACTCCGGCAAAACTCCAGCGGTGTGCGCCTTCGAAGCCTTTAGCTACGGATGCGCAGCTGTAGATGAAATGTCCTGCCTACACTAGGAAAAGATACACGCGCAGCTAGAGTTAAATTGAGTGGTTGGTAAAATAAGTTGAGTGGTTGATAGTGTTTAGTGAGCTACTGATTTATAATGTCTCACTTTGTTTTGAAACGAGCTTTTACAGAGCTGCTACAGTACTTGATCGCATTGCTGCATTCGCTGATCGCGAGAAGTCCCATGTCACCGTTGGACGTACACATTACCAAACCGCTTCTTTAGTCACGATTGGTAAAAGGGCTGCATTATGGGCACAGGAACTGCTCATGGCTTTCAAACAGGTGAATCTTTCATAGCTATGCTGCTTCCTTAATTCGTCTTGATGTCCATTATCTAGCTCGAGCATTTCCATGACAGTATGAAATTCCGAGGAATCAAGGGAGCCACCGGTACTCAGGATTCCTTTTTAACACTGTTTGGTGGGGACGAGGAAAAGGTTTGCCGTGCTCAACACCTTGCTTCTCGATGCATTATTGTCGGCTATTGTTAAGGTCGAAGCTCTTGACGAGATGATCACCGAAAAAGCAGGTTTCGCTCACAAGTTTTCCATTTCTGGGCAGACTTACTCAAGGCAGCAGGTACAAGGAGTGTAAGATATCAGATCTTGTTCTACATCATAGCATCATAAGTTGCAGGATGTTTATCTGATCTTCGCTCTATCTGCCATCGGTTCATCCGTGAAGAAGATCTGTACTGATATCAGAGTATTGCAGGCTATGGGTGAGCTTTTGGAACCATTTGAAAAGGTACGATTGCTCTCTGTCTAATGAACTGGCTGTATATACTTCTCATTAGGATCAGATCGGCTCTTCTGCCATGCCTTATAAGAAGAATCCAATGAAAAGTGAACGTTGCTGTTCTTTAGCGCGGAAGCTCATTCATATGCCACAGGTATTGCTCTAGATCGTTCTTCCACTCAAAAGTGAATTAATCAAGGAAGCGCTAAGCATATTGGGTGACCAAGGTTTGGAACGCACTTTGGACGACTCTGCTGGCCGTCGAATGCTGTTACCAGATGCTTTGCTTACAGCTGAAGCAGTGCTAACCACTTTGCAGGTTTGAAGTCAGTTGTCAGAGATGAAAACAAAACGCATTTGAGGAAATTTAGAATGTTTTCGAAGGTCTAACCGTGCAAACGGAAAACGTGGCTCGTGTAGTTCGAGAGGAGTTACCTTTCCTCGGACTAGAGAAGGCGATGATGTGGTTGACCGAAGAAGGTGTTGACAGACAACAGGTCATTTATATCGATCTAAAACATTCGGTTGAGCTTCACTGCGTAGATACTACACTTATACATTCGAAATTTTTTTTCGGAATTTTCGAATATCGAATGATATTCGAAAATCTGTATCTTCGGAAATATGACTATCAAATAATGCTCGAAAGTCGGAAGTACCAGTTAGACAATCGTGACTTATTATGAACCGCTTCTGAAGCTTTCTGGAGTTTGTCCGTTGCGAAATTACAGAGAGAAGTGATTGACAGTACTTCAAGCATGTGATATCTGATAGCGAGGGAGGTTCATTCCACTTTCTGTCTTGCTTATGAAGGTTCATACCCTAATACCTGCACATAATTGATGCCAGGTTACTGGCATAACTGATTAGTTATTTTACTATTTTGTGTGATCGCCTGGGGATCCCCAGGGGACCTGTTGGAATACTTGCATATAGGTAGACAGCCTGAAATCCTCCACTATGAACACATTAAACAGGGACGAGAAGCTGTAAAAGTTGCATTTTCCAGCTTTGTTCACCCCGTTATGATCCCCGGCAGCCCACCATCTTTTCTTTGAAGCCATTTTTCTTTTTCGAAGTCATTAAAAACATTCCAAAGTCGTGCTGCTTATCTAGCCCAGCAGTGCTAATCATGTTTCTGGTAAGAACAAGTGATAAGTCAAGAAATTTGCTATGAACCACAATCGAAAGTTGGGGTTTACCGAAAAAAAAATCGGATTCCAGAAACTCATTTGTTCTTATGCAATATGCTTAGCACTGTTGTACTAGATGTATAGTACAACTTTGGAAGGTTTTCGTTAACTTTAAAGAAAGAAAAGTGACTTTGAAGAAAAGACGGTCGCAGCCAAGGATCATCAGGAGATCAAACAAAAAGCTGGAAAATGCAGCTTTTACAGCTTCTCGCTCCTGCTCGATATGTTCATGGTAAAGGGAGTGATGGGAATACATACGGGATAGACAGCTTGAAATCCAGATATCTAGCTTCAGGATAGAAAGCTTTTTTGTGGAGCTGCGATCCCCTCCCTGGCGGGGATGTTAATGAATGCGGCCCTTAGGGCCGCATGCACTAACACCCCCGCGGGGAGGGGATCGCAGCTTAAAAGAAAGCTTTATATTTCGAAACTCCAGATACTTGGATTTCACGTTGTGTACCTATCCGTAAGCATTCCTACTACCCTTCACTATGAACATGTTGAACAGGAGCGAGAAGCTGTACAAACCGCATTTTCCAGCTTTTGTATGATCCCTGATGATCCCCGGCGCTTTTCTTTAAAGTCATTTTTCTTTCTCCGAAGTTAACGAAAAACCTCCAAGTTGTGCAGATTATCCAACCCGACAGTGCTAAGCATGTTCGTTATAAGAACAAATGATGTTTCGAAGTCATGAAATTTTCGATGATCCACGGGTCGCAATTTGAGGTTTACCGAAAAATTCGACTTTTCAAAAACTCATTTGTTCTCATCAGCAACATGCTTAGCACTGTTGTGTTAGATGTTCAGTACAACTTTGGAAGGTTTTCGTTAACTTTGAAGAAAGAAAAATGACTTTAAAGAAAAGCGCCGGGGATCATCAGGGATCATACAAAAGCTGGAAAATGCAGTTTGTACAGCTTCTCGCTCCTGTTTAACATGTTCATAGTGATGGGTAGTAGGAATGCTTACGGATAGGTTGTGCAGATTGTCTAACCCGACAGTGCTAAGCATGTTGCTGCTAAGAACAAATGATGTTTTGAGGTCATGAAATCTGCGATGATCCACAGGTCGAAATTTGAGGCTTACCGAAAAATTCGACTTTTCAAAAACTCATTTGTTCTCATCAGCAACATGCTTAGCAGTATTGTGTTAGATGTTCAGTACAACTTTGGAAGGTTTTCGTTAACTTCGGAGAAAGAAAAATGACTTTAAAGAAAACCGCCGGGGATCATCAGGGATCATACAAAAGCTGGAAAATGCGGTTCGTACAGCTTCTCGCTCCTCTTCAACATGTTCATAGTGAAGGGTAGTAGGAATACTTAAGGATAGGTAGACAGCGTGAAATCCAGATATTCGGAGCTTCAGGATATAAAGCTTTCTTCTGAAGCTGCGATCCCCTCCCCGCGGGGATATTAGTGCATGCGGCCCTTAGATTTATAGTATGAAGCTATTCACCGATCGCACAGCACTGCTGTAGGATTATCGAAAATTGAAGAGGGTTTTGAGACATGAGGCCCATGTTTGACCTGAGAAAGGAAGTCAAAGCCTAAAACTACATTGGGCTTTTCAATGTCATCTTTGACTATAAATATTGTACCAAAATAATGCTTTTCACATAAGTTATGTCAACACCGTAAGGCCTCGGACAGAGTTCACGCGATTTGATTGTCGCGATTCAGTCGCCGCGATTTCCATTCATTTTATTTTACACTAGCTGGCTTACCCGGCTCCGCCGTATGTTCCGAATAGAAAATTCCATTTCTTAACCGATCCGGACCAAACTTGGCACACATACCCTACGGGCCCCGGCGGGTGTCACAGTCTACTTTTCGTTATCGATCGATGTCGATTTTATTGATTTTTTGCAAAATTTGAGCTACGGGGCTGGGAGTTGGCAGAGGGGTGTAATCGAGCATGCTGATTACGAATACAATATTAGTTTTCGAAACCGTGCATTACTTTTATCGATTTTATCGATTTTTTGCAAAATTTGAGCTAGGGGGCTGGAATTTGGCAGAGGGGTGTAATCGAGCATGCTGACCCCGTGGGGGTGATCAGCATGCTCGATTACACCCCTCTGCCAAATCCCAGCCCCGTAGCTCAAACTTTGCAAAAAAATTGATAAAATCGATAGAAGTAATGCACGATTCTAAAAACTAATATTGTATTCGGAATCCCCATGCTCACTTACCCCCCTGTGCCAACTCCCAGCCCCGTAGCTTAAATTTTGCAAAAATCGATAAAATCGATATTGATCGATACGAAAAGTAGCCTATGACACCCGCCGGGGCCCGAAGTGTATGTGTGCCAAGTTTGGTCCCGATCGGTTCAAAAATGGAATTTTCTATTCGGAACATACGTACACACATACAGACAGAGATACAGACAGACAAACAAACATTCAGCTTTATATATAAGATTCAAAAATTTCGGGCTGGAAAAATATCACAACCGAAATGCAAGCTGGTCGGCATGCAATGAACTCGTAACAGTTGTCTTGTCGCGGTTGAATCGCGACTATCAAATCGCGTGAACTCTGCCCTAGACCTAACGGATGTTTTCAATGTTTCTCAGCACCGTTAATACACATCAAGAAACTTGAAACTGCGAAAAGTCGTTTAATGAAAATAACTTGAGTATCCTACGGTGTATAAGTCGCAGGCAGGGGATTTTTTTTTTTGTGGAATCGACCAGCCCAAATATGACAAGGCTTTGGGATCAAAGGACTCTATGCCGCTGCGTATTGCCTAAGAGAGCCGCGCGGTTTAAGGATCGCTTTCCGAAACACAGTGAAACGACTGAGCAGCTCCTTATTCTGAAAAAGGCGGCTTATACACCTGAAAATAGGGTGAATTTGCTGAACAAAATTCGAAATTCCTTTGGAACTTTTTTGAGACGGCATGTTTCGCAGTGGATCTGTATGCTAGGAGTTCCTGCGCCATGAATATCAATCGCATTTTAAAATATTTTATGATCATCGAATATTCAAATGTGTGATGAACAATGAATGATCGAAGTGATGACCATCGAACATTCGACTATCGAATAATATCTGGAAGTTGAGATTTTGGATATTCAACTGTAGAATAGTATTTTGAGAAAGTTTTCGAATAATCGACCATCGAATATTATACGATAAGATTTCTGAGTATTCGAATTTTCGAATTATTCGCATTCGTGACTCATTCAAATAATCGAATGATCATTCGATTCGGTCTAAAGTGTAGCATATAGATGCTGATATGATGGAAAGCGCATAGTTGTGCTAATTATGCCAAAATATCAGCATTGCTTCTCCCTACCAAATTTGTTGTGTAGGCGTGATCTTTCAGGCGCACGCTGTCATCCGTGCGACCGCTCTTGAGGCGAAGAGACGCCAGGCCACTGAGGTTATTCATATGGAAGACATACTACGTGATCCATTCTTCGATTCGGTAATTCAAAAACGTTTTTTAAGATGTTCGTAAACTATTGTTAGTTATCAATCGTTTGCTGAAAATTAGGGACGATCCCACGTCAACGCTCGAATCTGTTTTCCTCGCATTGTAGTGTTGGACTTTGAAATTTGCAGAATGAACACATGAACAGAATAAGCAGGACTTTTCATGCTGCATGCTTCAGGTGCGTGAACGGGTTATGGTCCTAGTAAATCAACCCATCACTTTCACTGGCCGTTGTGAATCCCAAACTGTGCGTTTTCTCACTGAAGAGCTTCGCCCGGCCATAGCTCCATACTTTGACTCGGAAGCTGCGAACGTTCAACTAGACGTTTGAATCGGCTTAGCTTTGATATGTATTTGATAGTAGAAGGATTTTCTTCATTTTAGCTACAGAAATATGTTGATAACCTTTTATAATAATCTGTCAGATGTTTTCGTTGCTCATTTGCTATGAAAGTGCTTACTTTTTTCCCATAAAAGTTTTAAGTGCATCCACCTGTGATGAACATGCAGCTTTGCGCATATTCTTTGCCGCATTTGCTTCTCGGATGTGAATAGCCACTTCTCTATTTCAGTTTCTGACTGATGTCGTCCTTGTTTGGTACCCGGGAAGAATGTCTTTACACAAAATGCTACTGCGAAGAGAATGTTTACAAGTAAGATCACTTTTTTCCGTTTAACAGTCGAATTGAATCTTTCCGCACTAAAGCTTCTCAATCAACATATTATTGCGAAGAGAATGTCTACAAGTAAGCGCATTTTTCTCGTTCAACATTGGAATTGAAACAGTCAGCGTAGTAGTTTCTCAGTCAACCAGTTCTTATGTTCTGCACCGAGCTTCCAAGTAAATTACTATTTCAGTACAATCTAGTCAATCATATGTGTCATCGCACTCAATGCCACTTTGGTGTCCATCCAGGGACGGTTAGGAGGCACAGTCGGCGCGATTTTTAGCGAGGTGATGCCGCAAGCGAAGTTAATCTTACAAGAGTCAGCGCTTCTAACGCAGTGCTAGGCACCTGTCATGCTTGATTCTCTTGATCCGCTTGATCCACCTGATCTGCTCGATTCGCTTCGTGCAAAACACGCGCGCACAGCAGTTTGTCATTTGGCGCCGTGTAGGTAGAAAGGATTTTTTTTTGTATGGTTACGGCAAACGCTGTACGCGACGCCAAATGATAAATTAGTGACATGCGTTTTGCACGAAGCGGATCAAGCGGATCGAGAGGATCAAATATGGCGGGTGCCATACCTATGGCATCGAGTCATGAATCTGCCTCACCCCTACTCTGCCGCCGTGCCACTTTAACACTGGAGACTTCTGTAAGGCCCAAAATTTGAGCGCGGCATAGCGACGTCGCGCACCGTGTACACCCTGACGTGCAGCTTGCCTATCCTGGATTTCTGTTCGCAAAAATGGAAGCGACCGACTGATTTTTCGGCTCACATCATTTTGAGGAGTTTCCTACCTATCCTATTTTCAGGTATATAAGCCGCGGGGTGGTCCTAGCTTACATCGACCAGCCCGAACACATCAAAAGGTCTCGCAACTAAAGAACCTTATATCGTTGTGTATTGCCTGAAAGAATCGTGCGGTCTAAGGATCGCTTCTTGAAACACAATGAAGTGACTGAGCAGCTCTTTGAAAATACGAAAAAGCTTATACACATGAGGATAGGATAGTGAGGAAAGAAACCGTGTTTATTGCTCAGTACTAGTGAAGGAGAATTGCTTCCGATTCAGTACAGATGCGTGGCGTCGTAAAAATGAATTGTAGGGATTGTAGTTTTGTCAGATAATCGTCGTCGCGCCATCTATCACTTGATCTGGATGGAACCTGATCTGAGGCAGATAATTAGATATGGGAATTTAGTTTTTCTCAACCCTTTCGTGCCTTTGATGATACCACAGGAGATAGTAACTGCTTATTGAGGAGGATAGGTCTCCGGCGCACTAGAATAAAGGGTGTATGCTCTTGTGCACCGCTTCGTCATGGAGATGACTAATCCACCCAACCGCAAGGTCGCGCATGCATGCGTTATGTCTCAAAACTGATGAGTTTCCCACAACGGTACTCTCGAAAACGTATGCGCTAATGCGTAAATCAATATTTGAGGCTGCTGTACTTCTTCACTGAAAGTTGGGTCAAGCATTTTTCAAAAGTTTTAACACATGAAGCACACGAGAAAACACTTCTAAAACCAACTTTTATCATATTATTACAAGTACAGTTGGTAGGTGTACAAGAAGTAAATTCCGCTTTCAATGATGGCATCCTTAATCGCTAGAACGTAACGGCGCCCCTGCTTCTTTACCCAACCGGCGCGGCAGGGCTAACCAATCAGAGGCGCAAGTAATTGGGCTGCCAGAGCTAGCGGTGCAGAATGGCCATCTTCCTTGAATAAACATTGACCAAGAAATTTACCAGACGCTGGCCGATGCGCAGAACGAGTTCGCCATGGGGCAGACCAGACTCTTTGTGTCAGTACGAGTAAAATATTAGGTTGAGTAATAAGTTCGTTCGCATTTTTTGTTTCAATTTTTTCTCAATATTTTGCAAAGCATTTGGCAGAATGCTAGCATGCGTTCGGAAGCTTTAAAGGCAGCGTCCAGGCAGATCTGGACCTATGGGGCTTTTACGTGGAAAGTACTTTTGGGGCCCTAACTAAGGCACTGCCCAAGCGGCAGCTCAGGTAGTGCTGTAATGGCTGAGATATTCCCCTCGAAACTGGACCCCGCGACCGTGTTTCGGATGGATTCATGGCGCAAAGCGTGGGTCCTGGCGCGAAACTGCCATGAATCCATGCGAATACGTTCGCGGGGTCCAGTTTCGAGGGGAATATCTCAGCCATTACAGCACTACCTGAGCTGTCGCTTGGGCAGTGCCTTAGTTAGGGCCCCAAAAGTATTTTCCACGTAAAAGCCCCATAGGTCCAGATCTGCCTGGACGCTGCCTTTAAGTCTGTTCTACCAAAATGCTATTATTATATTTTCAATTCCCAAGAAGGTGAACAAAAATTCGATTACAAATCGGAAAATCTGAGGAGGCAAATATTCCATTTTCGACGTGTTTCCATTCTCGTGTTATTCACTAATTTCATTAACTGGTGTATAACACGAGTAATACTAGTAACACGCTACTAGTAACATATTAGACACTCTTCCTACTCCTACTACTACTACTAGCATTCTACTAACTACTCACTAGTAACATGCTACTTCAGCTAATTCAAGGCATGGTCTCAAAGTGAACGTGTCGAATGGTTGAAAGGCAGCGAGCTGAAGTGGTGTAGGCGATTATGACATGCAAAGACACCGACGCCACTGCGTCCGACGAAGATTGTTCATGCAAGGGAGAGACAGCAGATGGTAAGGGAAACAAAAGAGCGCTATCAGAAAGACGCCATTACATGGGCAGCTGCGTGCGTTGAATCGCCTGTGCCTTTGGGAGGGAAATGGGGGGGGGGGGGGGAACGGTCAGGAGGTACGATCGGTGCGAATTTTTCGCGAAGCGACGCCGCAACTAATTCAGCCCTTACAACAGCAGCGCTTCTGGAGCGCTCTTGCTTATAGCATTGAATCATGTATCTGTCCCCATCCCCACCCCTTGTTTTTGCCGCCGGGAATCTCTATTGGCGGAGAGTCTTGGAGGCCCCAAGATTTGAATGCCTCAGACATTCGCAGTTAAGTCCCGCCGGTGAAAAAGTTGTGTCCCGCCGGAATGACTGCGGGACACAAGTAAAATGGTTCGCGAGAGAACCGGGACTCCCGGTTTTCGTTCGGGCTAATGCGGCGCGACCGCGGTTTTGTCCCGACATGTTTTCTACTGAGAAAACCGGGAGCTCCTGCGGAAGTCCCGATAGTGTCGCGATCCGGTCACCGGCGGGACTCCCGCTCATATACAAAGATCAATTAGAGCCACCGTACAGCAGCTTCGGAAACCAGGACCGAGTTCAAGATTGAGTAACGGCAAGATCCTATCAGAGACTAGCTGGCGTACCCGGCTTTGCACGGGGCCAAACTTTGCACACATACACTTCGGGGCAGGGAGCGTGTCATACTCCACTTTTCGTTATCGATCGATGTCGATTTTACCGATTTTTATCGATTTTTTTGCAGAGTTCACCTACAGGGCTAGGAGTTGGCACAGGGGGGGAAGTGAGCATGGGGATTCCGAATACAATATTAGTTTTCGGAATTATCGATTACTTTTATTGATTTTATCGATTTTTTTTTGTAAAGTTTGACCTGCGGGGCTGGGAGTTTGCACAGGGGGGTAATCGAGCATGCAGATTACGAATACAATATTAGTTTTCAGGATCGTCCATTACTTTTATCGAATTTATCGATTTTTTGAAAATTTGAGCTAGGGGGCTGGAATTTGGCACAGGGGTGTAATCGAGCATGCTGATCACCCCCCTTGGGGGTGATCAGCATGCTCGATTACCCCCCCTGTGACAACTCCCAGCCCCCTAGCTCAAACTTTGCAAAAAAATCGATAAAATCGATAAAAGTAATCGATAATCCCGAAAACCAATATTGTATTCGGAATCCCCATGCTCAATTACCCCCCTGTGCGAACTCCCAGCCCCGTAGCTCAAACTTTGCAAAAAAATCGATGAAATCGATAAAAGTAATCGATAATCCTGAAAACCATTATTGTATTCGGAATCCCCATGCTCGATTACCCCCCTGTGCCAACTCCCAGCCCCGTAGCTCAAACTTTGCAAAAAAATCGATAAAATCGATAAAAGTAATCGATAATCCCGAAAACCAATATTGTATTCGGAATCCCCATGCTCAATTACCCCCCTGTGCGAACTCCCAGCCCCGTAGCTCAAACTTTGCAAAAAAATCGATAAAATCGATAAAAGTAATCGATAATCCTGAAAACCAATATTGTATTCGGAATCCCCATGCTCGATTACCCCCCTGTGCCAACTCCCGGCCCCGTAGGTGAACTCAGCAAAAAAATCGATAAAAATCGATAAAATCGATATCGATCGATAACGAAAAGTAGCCTATGACACGCTCCCTGCCCCGAAGTATATGTGTGCCAAGTTTGGTCCCGATCGGTTCAGAAATAAAAATTTCTATTCCGCACATACGTACAGACAGACATACATACAGACAGACAGACATTCAGCTTTATATATAAGACCAGTCCAAAGCGCCGCTTCGCGGCGCTTTGGACTGGCTATGTGTGTGAAGTAGAAGAAACTAAAAGTTAGACCTTTTGAGGATTTGTAGTTTTTTCCTCGCTGAAAGAATGGCACGGGTTTGAAAACGTAACGACCCCTAGAAGTCATCAAAGTCATCATCTCCTGCTTTCGAAGATTTTGATTTTCTTATCAAAAGTGGCAGCACAATTATGACTGCTCCCTCCCAGCTTCTTCAAGCCGTTTAGCTCCTTCCTTTGCTCCACAGATACGCAAATTTTGTGTAGCGTTTTGCTCTCCGACTCCTTTGAGGATTGCTTCCCCCCCCCCCCTCCTCTCAGCTCCTTTTCACCCAGGAGCAAGCGCTCAAACCCGGCAATCTTTTATGAGCCATGTACTTCCCACTTGGGCCCTGTTTCACACTGAAAGATCCTCTTCCCCTTCTCCCCCCCCCCCCAGCTGCCTTATAACCTCTAGTCCCTCAAAAGTTTTTACTAACATAGGAATGGTCAGAAGTCGAAGTGGCCAATCCAAGCAAGCTGCCTACAATTCAATGCGTGTCATACGCTGGTTCCCAATCTGTATTCCACATCTGTTAGCGACTTTGTGGACAAAGTTATGAGCAGTTTTATTGCGAGAAAACCGTACGCAAAAAATGCGAAATTGGGCACACCGTTGCATTTTCATTTCAGTTCACCATTGGGCTTTAAAAGTGTTAAGTAACCTAGCTGCGTGGTTGGCCCAGCATTTAGCCGAACATGGCTCTGTACTGCCAAAATTATGCTTTTCATACACGATTTCTTAGCAAATTAATTAGGCCTTCAACCGCTTATAACTTCGCCCACAAAGGCGCGCAGATGTGGAATTCAAATTTGAAGTAAGAGTTTTATGCTGCACCTAGTAGTATGCAGCTTGTCTAAACTGCCCATCGATTTCTGACCATTCCTGTGTCAGGCTACTCTTATCTCTTTGCGAAATTAAAGTAGCGGAAAGTTCGGATTGACATCCTCGAAAATTAGCCAACACAACTTTCAAATCTAGAGTTTTTCAAATTCAAACACTTTCTCTTTCTCTTCACAAAGTATTTTTAATGGAAGCGTCAAAATTCCTCCTCCACTTCAAAAATACATCGAAATTCTAATTGCGTTTTATAAGGGCTTCCCAAACTGTCCAGCATCGGAATTCTGATAACTTCAACTTTCTTGCTGAGATATATTAGCAGAAAAATTAGAAAGCAGAAAAATCCATCGAATAAAGATATGGCACAACTGCTTTAGGATGAGAAAACATATTAAGCACTCGAGAAATGAATTATGGGAGACCGCAACATTTTGCTGAAATATCTGACTTTTCTGAAAAGTTGTGATGCACTTCGAACTAAACGCTCCAGCGTAGAAGTACAAAAGCTTGAGATGTCAAAAAAAATGAAAATAAATCTTCTAACAACAATGTGTTGGTAGCACTTGTTGAAACTGAAAAAATGCTAATTGTTTGATAGAAATCTTGTAAGAGTTTGTGCTTAATTCAAAGGATTGGAAAACAAATATTCTAAAAACGGATTCGTTGCAATTTTCTGTACGAACTCGTCAGAGGTTTTGGAATAAATTAAATATAAGGGAATCATCCTAATAAGTTGCTTCTTGCAAAGTTATTGTGGAACGAAATGTGCAGATTTTTGGTTCATGGGATTTTGCATCTACATTTGCAATCTTTTGAACTAATTGAAGGAATTGGTGGTTCAAGAGAAATGGTAAACTAACTGTTCTACATCAATCGAAATTGAATTGCTAAAAACGACTCGAACTATACGGAAGCTAGCTTGTCTAGTGATTGCACTTTTGGGTCATGCCACTTGATCAACATCGTCTGAGGCAGGCATCACTGCCGCTATGAGTCATCAGCTCGGTAAGCTCGCACCGACACAAAACGATGGTCGGTTGTTTACACCTCTGGCGCAACGTCAGATGGGGGTGCTTGCGCCGCGAACGGGAGTTTGGAATTAGAATTTTTGAATTGAAAAGACTCTGAGCAAGCTTCCAACAACGCATATTTCGTGATGAGGAAGGGATGTTTTTTGATTCAGAAGATTTTGTAACTATAAATTGGAACGTTGGCTAGAGCTGCAGCGATGTTCGCCCGCGGCCCTTTCATGACCGGGAACATCGCTTAATTCACCCCAGGTTTACATACGGGCCCAAAAGATCTAAAGGGAATGAAATGTCAAGGTAGTTCGTAGGGACAGTCGATGAGAAGAGCAGGGCCCCGGGTGAAAAGAGTCAGGAGGAATGTACACAGCTGTAGCTGGGAAAAGCTTGCCGAGTTTGTGACGTGACGGCCACTTTGTCAAAAAATTTCTGAATGTGAGAATTTGAGGGTATCCGAGGATTTTCACAAAATGTGTGAATGAGCCACTTTGGCAGCTACAGTTTGTCGAAAGGTGATCACGCTAAAACGTTGCCTCAAAACCGCACGAAAACGCTAAGGGCTTGCGCTGCATTTCCTTGCAGGGGAGTTTAAAGAAAAGGTGGGAACAGACAGGTCCCAACTAACCACTATTAGCAAACAGCAGACATGACGGAAAATCTTGGCGTGCGCGGCACAACATGCCAATTTTGGCCTGATTCGGGGGACTGTAAAGGCGCAGTTCGCATTTTCTCAACAGCAGCACATTTGGGGCAAGATTCGAAAGCGATTAAGTAAGATCTAAAGGATGTGGAATGGCAGAAAAGATTGGTAGTTCGGGAGTTTCATGAAGGAAATTGGATGAAAAAGATTGGGAGGAGAGGGGGATGCAGTTTGGCTCAAAGAACTCAGGAGACAGCAATACGCAAGTTTGCAAAGCGCAAGAGCATACCTACCTGGAAAGCTGGGAGGAAGCGGTTGAAATTCTGTTGGCACTTTTGTTAATAGAACTTAGGAAACCACATAAAGCAAAAAAGATCCCACGGATTTTTCAGACATTTAAAAACCCAGAAATTATCAAAGTTAATTGTGAGGATCTTTTTTGCTTTATGTGGTTTCCTAAGTTCTATTAACAAAAGTGCCAACAGAATTTTAACCGCTTCCTCCCAGCTTTCCAGGTAGGTATGCTCTTGCGCTTTGCAAACTTGCGTATTGCTGTCTCCTGAGTTCTTTGAGCCAAACTGCATCCCCCTCTCCTCCCAATCTTTTTCATCCAATTTCCTTCATGAAACTCCCGAACTACCAATCTTTTCTGCCATTCCACATCCTTTAGATCTTACTTAATCGCTTTCGAATCTTGCCCCAAATGTGCTGCTGTTGAGAAAATGCGAACTGCGCCTTTACAGTCCCCCGAATCAGGCCAAAATTGGCATGTTGTGCCGCGCACGCCAAGATTTTCCGTCATGTCTGCTGTTTGCTAATAGTGGTTAGTTGGGACCTGTCTGTTCCCACCTTTTCTTTAAACTCCCCTGCAAGGAAATGCAGCGCAAGCCCTTAGCGTTTTCGTGCGGTTTTGAGGCAACGTTTTAGCGTGATCACCTTTCGACAAACTGTAGCTGCCAAAGTGGCTCATTCACACATTTTGTGAAAATCCTCGGATACCCTCAAATTCTCACATTCAGAAATTTTTTGACAAAGTGGCCGTCACGTCACAAACTCGGCAAGCTTTTCCCAGCTACAGCTGTGTACATTCCTCCTGACTCTTTTCACCCGGGGCCCTGCTCTTCTCATCGACTGTCCCTACGAACTACCTTGACATTTCATTCCCTTTAGATCTTTTGGGCCCGTATGTAAACCTGGGGTGAATTAAGCGATGTTCCCGGTCATGAAAGGGCCGCGGGCGAACATCGCTGCAGCTCTAGCCAACGTTCCAATTTATAGTTACAAAATCTTCTGAATCAAAAAACATCCCTTCCTCATCACGAAATATGCGTTGTTGGAAGCTTGCTCAGAGTCTTTTCAATTCAAAAATTCTAATTCCAAACTCCCGTTCGCGTTCTATATGGGCTTTTCAAATTGTTCAACACCTATGATAAGCCCAACTCCAGTGTCTACCTCAATTTCCAGCTCATCTTAGTAGGCTACTGACTTGAATATAATCAAGAATGCTACTATCAAAGTGTATATCCAATTTCAACTGTTCATCCACACTGTCTATACGATTTTGAGGTTGTGCATTGTTTTGACAAAATTACGGAAACAGCATCATTATATTGTTAATGATAATTGATAGAATCTTTTTAGATCATTGATTTTTTGGTCAGTTTTGCCAATTCTTCGGTTTGAAAATACTTGTACCGTGTTTTTTTTTTGTATTTACTGATACAAAATGGCAGATGATGATCGTTTTGAGATCAAAACGTTACTCTCAAAAAAACTGCTCAGCTTCTAGAAAAATTCATAAATGCAGCCACATTGGAGGTGCTGCTCAAATCGCTTCATTTTTATTTCGAGTTTCTCAGAAAAAACTTCAATTGGCTTCTTCTTGAGGCATAGAACTTTGCAGCAATTATGAAATCCTCAAATCTAATGTAATTTTAACATAAGTGAAAAATTGCTCATAAAAGTGAGATTGCATATGTTGGTGCGCTTTTGTTGCTCTAGGAGCGATCAGAGTTGCATAAAAGGAGAGATAGTTGTAAGAATCAGAAATAGTCACAGAAACGATGAGGTGCGAAAAGACAGGTATCACAGGGCGATGGGAATGATAGCCTTTCAGATGAAACAAACGATGGTAGAATACCTTACCCGTCTTTAGATTGATAATGGAGTCAAATCGTAGCTGAAATAAAGCGAAATATCGTGAAGCGGTAATGAGACTAATCGATCTCACCGCTTAGGAGTTGTGGTAGCAGCGTTTGACTGCTCGTGCCTGCGTAAGGAACCTTGATAAACAATAGCGAAGACAGACAGTCTGATGGCAAAGATCACTTGTACAAAAAAGGGCAGTGGTAAAGTGCAGGTTCGTGGAGCATAGTGGTAAAGGCAGTGGTAAAGTGCAGGTTCATGGAGCATAGTGGTAAACAACCCAAACATGGCACGAACAGACCGACACTGACGTCAGATGGGGGTGCCTGCGCTTTATTAAAGAGTATGATGATTGTCCGTTAGACAACATATTCATAGTGTTCTTGCCTGTAAGAATGGAAACACAGCCAAGGTTGTGGACATTGAGGGTAGTCTGAAGATGCGTCGTATTTCACGCAAGTGTCCTTTACGCTCAGACACTGGGAGCGCGCCCCGAGATCGCGACTCCCGCTTTTCTCCCGCTTCATTTTTTGTGTCGGGATTATCCCGATAGTCGGGACAAAACCGGGAGTTGCGCAAGACTCCCGGTTTTCTCGCGAATTCTCATTTTGTGGGCGGATCTCCGCCGGGACTTAACTGCGAATGTCTAAGTTTGAGCTCGCTATCATGGCGCGCCTCTGATTGGTCAACATGTCCACTGCTATAACGGGTTAATACTAATTCATTTTTGTACATCTTTCGTGTCCAACATGATGATATGTTTCTCACAGGTATTGTACATGCTTCAAATCAAGAATTTCCCCCGTTAACTGTAAATGTAACTTGCTAGCTTTGTCAGCGGCGCCGCACGCGGCGAAAAGAGCATTGCGCGTGAAGGGTTCAGAAGGGCCTACACCCACTTTGGGAACATTTCTCTAGGACAAATCATATGGTTATCCCCCAGAAATGTTCCCATAAGTAGTACCGTCAGGTGGTTGCGTTTTGATCCTTTTTTTCTAACACGTTAACTTCAGCAAATTCAAGGCGCTTATTTGAAGATGACACGTCAACGATAAAGACAGCCACGTTGATACCTATGGGACAGTGGCGTACCGAGGGAGAGGGCGGGGGGGGCCCCCCCCCCAGAATGGGTCGCGAAATTTTTGAAAGTCACTTACATGAGTTATAAAAATGTGCAAGTGACTTATTCATAATTGTAAATAATTAAAATAATTTTTAAAATTTTTTAGAAAACCAATTTAGCCTTACAAAATTTTTTTCCGGTGGCGTGGCTGACGCCACTCCCCCTTTTTTTAAAATTTTGGGGTTATGGGCCCGCAAAAATTTTGAGAAGCATACCAAAATTTTTTTCTGGGTGCGTGGCTAACACCACGCACCTTCATCAGAAAAAAAATTTTGTCGACCCCCCCCCCCGAGCGGAACCTGGGTACGCCACTGCTATGGGAACATTTCTGGAGGACTCGATACATGCAACCAGGCGTAGGAGTGCACAAAAGCGTCACAGCGACAGACATGAAATTAATGGTCAACGTCTTTAGTAGCATCCCGGCAGATATAACGAAACGAAAAAAACGTAAGTGGCAGTAGCGCCCATCCTGATAAAGCTCTTGTCCAAGTGGCATCGTAGTTCGCATCGTAATTCGGCTTCAAAGACGAGGAAACTGCTTTGAAAAGCGCTGACGTGGACGTCCTTCTAGGGCCCGTATGGACGCACTTCTCCGCGTGGAGAAGGGGGTCTGAGAGGGGACGCGTCATATCTCGCTACTTTAGTACTTTCTTCTTTTCTATCTAGGTTATGAAGCTCCTCGAGCCTTTATACCTGTGCATGATGGTTGCCAGGTGCTGCTATCCAAGATCAAATTTCCATAGTTTGTGTGATTCCCTGGGGATTCCCGGGGGAGGGGGGGGGGGATCAGCACTCATTTTCAAAGTCATTTATCTTTCTATAAACTTACTAAAAACGTTGTAAAATTATGCTGAGGATATGACATGGCAATGCTAAACATTTATAGTAGAAATAAGTGAAATATATGCGGCCACTGCGCCGCGCACGTCCGATGTCCGTTCCACGACTCAGGTAGGTGCCAGAGTTACATTGTTCAACAAGTTCATCGCTTCACCCCTCTGCTATTGGTCAATGCATTGATTTGACCAATAGCGAATGAGTGACCGGGCTCAATCGGTTGAATACATAAGTCTGGCACTTGTTTCAGTGCATCGGACGTGCGCGGCGCAATGGCCGTACGCACGTCCGACTCTCGCGATCATGCAAGCTCCTATATCAGAATATCGAAATCTCCAATGAAACACTGCTCCCGAGCTAGGGATTATCGGAAAATTCATAATCTTTAGATTCCATTTCTCCTGTCGAAAACATGCTTAGCAGAGCCGTAGTATATCTTCAGTACAATTTTGTAGCGTTTTCATTGAGTTTCCTAGAAGATATATGACTTTGAGATTGAGAGGTGATCCCGGATCCCCAGAGGATCATACAAAATAGTGGAAATGTGAGCGTGTATTGCAGTAACATGACATCCATTACGCACAGGTATCCGGGTAGGAGAATCTTCATAAGCCAGGTAGAGGAAGAAGAAGAAAGATATTTAGAGCAGCGAGATATGACGTATCCCCTCTCAAATCCCCTCCCCTCCGCGCGGGGATATACGTGCATACGGGCTTAAGGCGGAACCTTTGATATTCACTCATAGATTCCATACAAAGTGCGTATATCGCGAGTTTATACTCATTAGGTGCCCAACGACTCTGCGTCTCAATCTTGGCGAGCTCTGCGTCCATACGGCTATGGTCTCCTGATTCTCTTCCAGTCTAAACTATTATATATTTTCAGAATGTGCGAGCGAGTTCCTATAAATCAACACCAAAATTTCTTTGTTGCATTTATATCTAACTCAATAAGATGCGTTCCACTCTTTGCTCAAAAGGCTGCCATGGTGAGGTACGCATGTATAAAAGGAGAAATCCTCTTCAAGGCTTTTCTTAAGGCCGTATGTTTTATGGGATTATCACGTCATATTGCTCGAAGAGTCAAGAAACCAAGAGAATTTGGTTTGGGATCTGGACACCCTTCTCGAGTTTCCATGTGGTTTTGACAAGTACTGGGAGGGCACGATGCAGCCGAAAGATTGGAATATTCCATCAGAATATCACAGGTTTGGAATGTTCCATCAGAATACCACAAATTTGTGTGAGCACAGCGTGGCAAATGTTCAATTACCGCTGCATTTTACCGCCGCATTTGTCCGAGAACTTTTTGAATTGACTAGCGACCCTATGGGTCGCTGGCAAGTGGGTCGGGCAAATATTGCACATTATTAACCATCTAGCTATGACTACGATATCTCTACATTTTATACTTTTTTGAGAACTACCCTTAAAAACCCACTCCCACGGGCGAGTCCTGCAAAAACGAAGATTACGGTCATTCAACATTTCTTGAGAATTATAACCAGGGCCAAGCAAGGGGTGTGGCACACGATCGCTGGTTACGACCCCCCCCCCCTGATTGCTGTCTTAATAAGATCCCCCCCCCCTGAACTATATACCTAAGATAGCATTACCAGAGTTGAGATAGAGGTCAGGCACAAATCTTTCGAAGCAGTGGTATCAACGCAGAGTACTCTCAAACGACCCCTTCTTCCTCCTCTTAACCTCTGGACCTCAAAGTGTGACATTCTTGAGGGCACCATCTTTTTCTAGAGAGTTTTCAGATTTCTGAGAGCTGTACGCCCGATTTTCTGTGACTGAACTTTACAATCACACGTAATTTGACGGCTGATTTTGATCTGAATGGGCATATTGAAAGGGCCATAATTTTCTTATGGGTAGGGTGTTCGGCTCCAAGTTTCCAGTGTAGCAAGAAGAAGCTATGTGCTCAATACTCATACCAGCAATGGAGCGCTTTTTGGATTTTGAAGGCAAGTTAAGCGGGTGCGGCACACCCCATTAACTGTATCAAAAAACATTTTTAGCGGACAGTATTTATATGAATCGATAGCCTAAACCTTGTAGATTCCATGGGACTCTTTGGAGCCTGATTTGTCTTCTTAGCTCTAAGTAATATTTGGTGAAAGCACAGCGATCAAAAGCGAAAAATGGTAAAAACGAAATTTTGGTTGGCTTTTAATTCCACGGTTTGCAGGTCTTCTGAAGCAGGATTCCTGAGGTGGACAAAGAAGGAGTAGTGCTTTGTCTTGAGTGCAAAAACGGATAGCTAATTCACCTTTGAAACAAAGTTAACCATGTTGGAATTTGACCATTTCATTTAGGTAGCCTAGTATCTTGAATGTTCAGAATTCGCTCACACTTTGTCTACAGGGGTTAATTGACATGCTAATTATGGATATGATACGAATATCATGTTATCACTATTATCAGATTACCCAACTACGACCCATTCCCCTTTTGACTCCTCAATGCGACCCCCCAGGTGTGGCGTGCCGCACCCCACCCTTGACCCTGATTATAACGCATTCTTACCAGATTTGAGGAAAAAAACGACCTTTTCCCGAAAAAAAAAACAAGATACATTCTCCCAGAAACCTTAACAAAGTTTTTCTTGCATTGTCCTTCAACAATGATTTTGCGAGCTCTGGCAACATGAAACCGATTGATGACTTCTAACTCTTTTCTTAGAATTTTCATTGGGCCAGATTTTCCAACAATCTCCATTGAGTGTCGCCTCAAAGGCATTCGAAATACAACCTACGATTTACAAAAACTCTGCACTTGAGATGCCCTAGTTCCCGGAAAAATTTGGCAACGAAAATAAACATTGTTTTCTTATGCCCTATGTGCCGCCTTCAGATAGTTTTCATGGGTACGGGTCAAAAGTCACGATGCGTCGCTGCAACGCGACTCAAGCTGTGAAATAGTCAGCTGCCGTCGGCACTTCGGGCATAATGTTACTTATGGCTTCGAGTCATATATCTGCCAACCCCATCCCACCACCATGGCGCAGTGCCACTCTAGCACCGGAGAGTTTTTTGTGAAGCAAAAATTTGAGCGCGGCGAAGGTTCGCCGCGCGCGGTGTGACTCCTGACCCTTAGCCAGTTTCATGGGAAAGAAATGCACCACGACGCGTAAAAGCGATTTACAAAAAATTTGCCCTACGATTCCCCTTTACAGATCGAATTTTCAAGAGAAAAGCCGCCTTACAAGCAGCCTACAAACTGATATAACTTTTGATTCAATTGGCTTGGTTCGGGAAGGCGGGACGCTTTGTGACGTAATCAAGCCGCTCCCATCCGCGACGCACTGCGCCCCTCTCGCGCGAGTGCTCTCTGATCACTAGCTAGCCTTAATTAGATCACGGAGCCCCGCCTTCCCGAAGCCAAGCCAGTTGAATGAAATGTTATGTATATCAGAATTTATAAACAGTGTGGGAAAACGCCTACCGAAATTTGGAAAACTACCCTGCAAGCCCCCTATAGAGCAATAGACTTTCCTACAGCCACCTGCAGAGTGGTATTCTACGAAAGAATGGCCCTACAAGCACCCTATAAACAAAGTCTTGGGATGTTGCCATCCATAGTGGCTCCCTACAAGCCAATATCTTAAAGGCAGCGTCCGGGCAAGTTCCACCCACCAAAAATTAGCACATAGTTGTTAAGCGGGCCACATGAGTATCCGATCTGCGTTGGTCCGATCCTTTAGTATACGTAGCACAAACCGCTCTTCGTATCACTAACCTCCCCCTGAGGACGTGTGCTCACGCATCGATCAATCGGATTGCAACTGCACCATGCAGTTGCAGCTCCTCCCTGCTGACGAGCCGAGGGGATGAACAGTCCGAAACTCGTCCGCGCCCTTAAAACAAGGTCCCCAGGAATCGGGGTTTTTTGAGGGTTTTGGACAAGTTGAACTTTATAACTGTAACCAGGGTCATGGAAAGGCCCTAGAACGACAAAAACATGAGAGGCGACATTTTGCCCGGACGCTGCCTTTAAGGTAGTCGTATGGCTGCGTAAAGAGATTTTCAAGAAAGAAACTGCCCTACGGGTCGCCTGCAGACTATTAATCAATTATTAGAAGGAGCTGCCTTAGGTGCCGCTCACGTAACATTAATTTGAGGAGGAATTGACCTGTAAGCTGTTTGAAACCGTTTCCAGAAAAAAAGATCTTTTTAAAGACATTAAGAACTTCCCACAAATCAATCAAAAAAAAAACTCTGTATAGGCCGTGTACGAACTCATTTCGAAAAAGAACTGCCCAGGCTGCACACAGACCTAAGGCACCTTCAAACCAGTATTTTTGTGAGATGCCCAAAGAACCGCTGTGAGGCTAGTATTTCACGAAACAACCGCCCTACCCCATCCTCTATCCCCTATAAACCAAGAGTATGAGATAAGAAAGCTATGAGCCACGTATAGAACGATATTTCACGCCTTTACAAAGTAATTTTGAAGAGCAGTGCCCTACTGGCCCCCTAGGAACCGTGATGAAAAAACTTGAGAAGCTTACAGATCGATGTCTTTAGCGAGTACTGCCTACGGACCGGTAATTTTGAAAAGGAAGTGCCCTATGGACCTCTTGCAGACCAATTCAAAGAAAGAAATGTCCTACAAATCTCCCGCAGGCTATAATTATGCGAAGGAACTGCCCTGTGCCAGCTTACACGATGATCCAAATGGAAACTGCCCAGCGAACTGTACTTCCTTAGTAAACCTACTGCCGTACTGCCCCCCCCCCTAACCGTGCTACCGGTCTGCAGGCGGTCCATAGGCACTACTCGCTAAAGATCGATCTGTAAGGTTCTCAAATTTTTTTATCGATATCAGTCTGTGCTTTGCTGTAGGGGGCTTGTGAAGCAATATTTTCTCTATTAGCTTGAAAGCAACCCATAGGGCATTTCCTTCATCCAATCATTGGTCTGTAGGCGGCGAATGGGGTATTGCTCTTCAAAATTACTTTGTAAAGGTGTGAAATCTCGTTCTGTAAGTGGCTCATAGCTTTCTTCTCTCATACTCTTGGTTTATAGGGGATAGGATGGGGTAGGGCGGTTGTTTCTTGAATTGGCCTCACAGCGGTTCTTAGAGCATCTCACAAAATATTGGTTTGAAGGTGCCTTAGGTCTGTGTGCAGCCCGGGCAGTTCTGTTGGGACAGCCTTAAAGGCACTGTCCATCCAAATCCTAGACTTCCATGTTTTTGTCGCTTCCGGGCCTTCTGAAGGCCTTGATTTCGAATATGAAGTCGAGAATCCCAGAAACTCCTATTCTGGAGAAAGCGGAACGAGTGGAAGTGCAGTTTGCAGGGCTGCGGCGCGGTTATCGCCCGGCGTATGTCAGCGCCGCAGCCCCCAAAGCTGCAAAATGGGCGGAGTGACCACCTCTGGATCACGTATCACATACCTTCCAGAGCGGATTTCTCGCTCTGGAAGCAATCTTTTGCGGAGAAACTTGGGGGTTGGCCTAGTGTGGGGGCCCACATTAGTATGCCATCGAATCTCTTGAACCCTCACTTTGGGTGGACGGTGCCTTTAATGTCCTCACTGACCTTGTGTGTAAACGATTTTTTTCGGATTTTAGATAATGTGTTCCTGAGCGCGCGCGGTGCGGTTAAACATATTGGGCTTCCAAGGGGAGACGGTTTTTTTGCACGGGCGTCTCAAGTGCCACCCATGACTTCTTCCAACACACGTCACGCATGCGTCAAATATTTCCTTTCCCTTGCTTTGGCAAAAGGCGTTGCACGGTGTGTTGCGCGCGGGGTGGTTTCGTGTGGAAAGCATTCTTGTCGAAACCACTCTACACTGGCTTCCAACAAGGGAAGGATGCTTGGTCGAAGTGGAGTTTCCATATGAAATGTATACTGGCTTATAGAGCATAAAACGCTAATTCCAAATCTACTCGCAGTATCTGCAAAGCGATTCTGGAAAACAATAGAAGCCAAACAAATCTTGAGGGCTGATTCAGTTTCACGTGAGCTGCGCAAGACGAAGTCAGTTACGAGCTAGAGGCCCTCATAAAGTTGTGACGACAGATTCGACTGCGGTCTTTGCCCGCGTCCAAACCTCGCAAGCATAGCACTTATACAAAAGGTATTACTCCATTGCACAGATCAGTCACTACAAGTATCTAGTAGCTATCATTTGCATTCAAAAACAATGCGATGAAAATAACGAAAGTCAGGAAAATGCGGCTGTCAAAACTGCATACGCGACGGTTTGACAAAACTAACGACACTGTATTTCATAATGACACAGCGACAAAACTAACGATATTGTATTGTAATGACACAGTAAGTTTTCTGTGTTTCATTGAGAGTGGTGAGTGGAGACAGTGCTTCGATCGCTAGTTGAGCCTGTGAAATGGTTAGGAAGCACGCTCGCGAGAGAGAAGGGTCCAGAGCTCCCCCCCCCCCCCCACCACTCCCAATGATACAGAAAGTAAGCAGGTTCATAACTTTGTGCCGATGAAGATCATCTTTGTGTCAATGATACTGCAATCACGAAATTCTAGGTTTTTCCGAGTCATTCCTTGTGCTGCGTTCCTTGAAAGCTTTTCAAGCGATCGATCACATATGGTAGCTGCGGATGGATCATGGTTGGCACCTCCACCAAGCTGGGATAAACTCTGCAAACAAGGACTGCATAATATCGACGACTTCATCAGCATGGATCGAAATATGTTATCGGATATTAGCCAAGTTTTCACTGAGGATGAGATGTTTCTGAGATTTTCCTCTAGCAGTGAAACTGTTTGTTCACCATCTAAGGATTTGGTGGTACTGGAACCTGATATTCAAAATAGATGAGTCATACGACTATTGCAGTGCGGATTGTTAATAATTTGACCTGTCCTGTTTGGAGTCTACATGTTTACGTTACAATATAAAATGCTCATGCCATCGTGAGGATCTTTTACAGACAATTGATTCCGAAATTAAGCCTGGGAGATTTGATAGCGGTAAACAGTGACTACATGCGTGCTGCACATGATGGTGATGTCCTGGTTTGTGCAAAGATAATACATGCTCTCCATGCTACTGGGGCAGGGTAATTTTAAAAAATTTGAAAAACTTCTGTGCACAACACAAGCTCTGCAAGAGCAGCTCAAATGCCGTTCTACAAAGCTCTTGCAGTGCTTTCTTTGTTTGACCAAATAATATGTTTCTTTGAGCTAATTCGCACAAAGATTGTATGTGTGGTCTGGGGCGAACTTCCAAGATTTCACAATTGAGTTATTTTACATGAACATGTGTATATTGCACACAACATCCATCTTTGGCGTTCCCATCGTGGTTTGCAATCGCGAAAAGCCAAGAGACTATCTGCAATCGCTTTAAGGTGATTAGCAAAAGAAAATATTAAGAACACGTCGAAATCACTTATCTAAAGCGATGTCTCCTTCAAGAATCTAGAATAGGAACGCCAAAGGTGGACTGTGCGTGTTTCACACACCATCATACGAAAATTTAACCGTAGCTGTCCGGTTTTGGTCCAGAAAATCCCAAAAACCCCAAACTTGCTCACGCATGTAGTTATAGGCCTGCGCGTTGTCCTCGGAGGGCAATGCTGTTGCGTCCATCGAAATAGTCTCTGACTAGAAGAGCTGCAGAGAAAAAAAGCAGCGAGAGTGCACGAGGAAAGAGGAATGACGCACAGTACAGTACCCACACTAATTATTCGACAGAAAACGCAAAAACTGACGATCCGCGTTTTTTTCGTTTTTTCTTCATAACTTCCTTCAGATTGCATAAAATACGAATCTGAAGAAAGCATGATGTTTAGCTCGTCAAGATGAATCTTCTTATGTGCTAAACTCTCTTACTATCCCGTTTTCAGCCTGCTCGATTTTTGCGTGAGGACGGGTTTTCGTAGTAGTGCAACTCAGCGAAGAACACACATGGTAGACTTTAGTAAACATGATTCGGTAGAGCTGTTCTCGTAGATTATTAAGCAGTAGCGATTGGCGGAGAATCCCTCTTCCATAGAGAAAGATAGGCCGGTGAATTTTGAAAAAACCGATGTCTCTCAGATTTTGGCTACCGTAACTGTACTGTAAGACGTTAATTTGCAAAGCAGATGTATTTTTCGTAATCAGCAGGCTAGATAACCCCTATGCGCAAGTTTTCCGAGGAATTCGGACTCTTTGATATTTTCTCGTTCTAGGCTCTGAACCTCGCCGACGGGTTTTGGCTGAAATATTGATGATCTTGGATTTGCCGGAAACTTCGCCCATAGAGGTTCTCAGACTTGCTGATTACGAAAATAGTGCTCTTTTTGCACTGTAAGTTCTTTTGGCAGGGTTATGCTGAGAGGAATGCTGCGATACTATGCGAGTTCGTGAGTTTGTCTGCCCCTTTCGCGTATCTGTTGGAAAACTTACCTGCTCTTCTTAGCAATTTGAAATCATTAGAGACAGTATTTTCAACACGTGCTTAAACTAGGCCCGTATCTGCATTGATCGCCGAACTGTGAGCTTACCAACTCACGTCCTCATGAAAATCGTTCAAAATTTTGAGATCGCATATTTTGACCAAATATTGCTGGGAATGATTACAGATGCTCTGATTGCAGATATTATGTTTATATACGTAAACTGATAATTTTAATTCAGCATACTTGCTTACTCCCTGTGCCAATCACACAAGTAGCTCAAGGTTCGCAAAAAATCGATAGAGTTGGTAAAGGTAGTTGTTTTTGAAAAACTAATATCTATCCATAATCAGCACCCTCACTCACCCATTTATACCAATTCTTGGCTCGGTTGCTCAAACTTGGCAAAAAATCGATGAATCGCTATCGACCGATGACGAAATGTAGTCTACGAGACCAGCTCAGCCCCCAAGTTGTGTGCACAGTTTGGTCTGCATTGGTTCAGAGATGCAATTCTGTTGGGAGCATACGCACAGACACACAGACACATGACAAACAGACATTCACTTGAGTCTAGTATGTTAGAGATAATAGTGACAATAACAGTTGGAACTCTAAAGTCTGTCAAACTTATCATGAAAATCGCAGGCGTTTCCTTGCAACCGTTCATCTCCAATCGCCCATGCTTTTATTCCCACTAGGTAGAGATAAAAGCGTAGACCATTCACTATTTGCAGTTCTAAGGCTGGTCATTCTTGCTATTTTACTTTTGTTCATCTTATCTACAAAGTTTTTTCTTTCTTCAGCGTTAACAGGAGTTCAGAGTCGTTCACAGAATACATTCTGCCCCAACAGGGGTCAAGTTGTACCATTGGCGCAAGTTTATCTACAAAGTCGTGCGGGTTTTGCGCCACTCTATGCTAGCTTGTCTAATCTCTTCATTTTCTTCGCCCTTCGACAGTACGCATACGCAACGCAGAACCACACCGCGGCGAGCGCACAAACTTGCACCAATGGTAGAACCTGACCCCTGTTGGGACAGACTGTATTCTGTGAACGACTCTGAACTCCTGTTAACGCTGAAGAAAGAAAAAACTTTGTAGATAAGATGAACAAAAGTAAAATAGCAAGAATGACCAGCCTTAGAACTGCAAATAGTGAATGGTCCACCCTTTTATCTCTACCTAGTGGGAATAAAAGCATGGGCGACTGGAGATGAACGGTTGCAAGGAAACGCCTGCGATTTTCACGAGTTTGACAGACTTTAGAGTTCCAACTGTTATTGTCACTATTATCTCTAACATACTAGACTCAAGCGAATGTCTGTTTGTCATGTGTCTGTGTGTCTGTGCGTATGCTCCCAACAGAATTGCATCTCTGAACCAATGCAGACTAAACTGTGCACACAACTTGGGGGCTGAGCTGGTCTCGTAGACTACATTTCGTCATCGGTCGATAGCGATTCATCGATTTTTTGCCAAGTTTGAGCAACCGAGCCAAGAATTGGTATAAATGGGTGAGTGAGGGTGCTGATCATGGATAGTACTCTGCGTTGATACCACTGCTT